>SJYX01006977.1:171705-293641 GCA_006410675.1 Oreotragus oreotragus
TTATGAAGAAGTGTAACTGAAGAGGATGTGGGAGTCAACAGAAGGTTTTTGTTTTTAAAGCAAATAATGGAGCTTAAATGGTATAAGAATGATCTGTTTTATGGGAATTCCCTGGTGGTCTGTTGGTTAGGACTCGCTGCTTTCAGTGCACAGACTTAGATTCATCTCCTGGACGGGAAACTTCAGATCCTGCAAGCTGCAGGGCACAACCAGGAAAAAGAAGAATGATCCATTTGAGAAGGATAGTTTGAAGATATGCATAAATGAAGAAACAACAGGAGGAGCCAAGATAGGAGGGATGAAATCCAGCCAGCACATGTGGATGTACTTTGCAAGGATGTACGTGTTTTCCATAGAAGAGAAGACCAAGGAAAAGATGCATGCAGTTTTGAGCTAAATTTGATGGGGAGGTGGCTTCATTATTTTCACTGAAGTGGATCAGATTCTGATATCAGTGTGAAATGGGTTTGAGGAACAAGTAGAAGGCATGAAATAATTGTTGCTTGATAGTGGGAGAGTGCCCTGTCTAAGGAGACTTTGAATGATTTCCAGCTACTTAGGGCTCATTTGAAGTTAATGTTCATGAATTTTCCATGACATAATATGTTGTGTGAATCTTCCCCTCTGCATAGATGATTAGCTGCTGGTGTTGCCATAAAAAAAGGTGACTAGCGAAGTTCTTCCAGGAGAATGTCTGAAGAGTATGATGGAGGAGAGGAAACAAGGAGTTGAGGATATTTATGAAGGAGTAATCTAATTTGGACTATGGAGGGAATTTATGCAGTAAAAAGTGGTGTGGAGGTCATTGAATGTATTGCATGTTGAAACCTTTGACAAAGATGGCAATCCCTGGCTTATCACTCTCTATGTCTGAATGCCATGCCTTTCAAATGTTTGTGGAATGAACAAATGTCAGTCTCTGAGCAGAGATGTCTTATATCTCTCAGTTTGTATTCTTTGACAGCCTCCTTATTATAACAGTCTTTTATAGTGTGAACACTTTTGAGGGTGGGAATGGGCAGACCTTATCCTCTGGCGTGTAGTAATCACTGAATAAATATTTGCTGAATAAATGACTGTATGACTTCTGCTTGCTTAGTTCCTTGTGTTGTATTGAAATCGTCAGATTTATTGGATGTATTCTCTACTAAACTGTTTGGTCCAAAAGGATTAGAGCTATATCTCAGTCATCCCTGTATTCTCAGGGGCTGGCACAGAACAGGAGATAAGTGAAGGATTGAGAGAACTTAATTTTTTTAAAAGATACAACAGAAGCTACAACAGGTAAAAATTTTGCACATGGTTGATAATTGGAATAAGGTGGTTTCATTACATATAAATCATTAGAGTGAGAAGAATGTATCTTAAGATATTCTCATGTATAACATGACCACTTTTATGTTGAATTTTTGTAGATGTAACAAGTTTGTTTGTTTGGGGGTTTGTTTGCTAGGAGGAGGCATCTCCCTACTCTTTGGTCAACATATGCCTGAACGCCCTGGTTGCTAACCTGGAGAAATTGTGTTCTGAAAGATCTGATGGAACACTTTGTCTTCCGGAGCATTGGAGTTTTCCTCAGGAATTAGCTGATCGATTCGTTGGGATGATGACTTGGCAAGGTAACGATAAGACTGCTTTATTGTGTACATTTATAGCACTTGACTATTTGAAAAGCACTTTTGCATATAATTCTCTTTTGTTCCTCTCAACAACCTGCTGAGAAATATAGAAATTTGTGTGGAGGTTGATTCTCAGAGTCTTTCTGGGATCCCTTGATGAAAATTATCTTCCTTCTAGGCTTTCCCTGCTATTGCTATAGTCTCATTTCCTATTCTTTTGATTGTGAATATGAACCTTAAAATTTTTTTTCCTTTGCTTCCTTTTGTAGTAGGGCTTTCAAAGGGCTGTGTTTGCTATGTTAGTGTTTTCTTAATGAAAAATT
The DNA here is from genome assembly GCA_006410675.1 of Oreotragus oreotragus. Classification (NCBI taxonomy): domain Eukaryota; kingdom Metazoa; phylum Chordata; class Mammalia; order Artiodactyla; family Bovidae; genus Oreotragus; species Oreotragus oreotragus. The sequence continues at coordinate 173,648 of SJYX01006977.1, forward strand.
TTGAGGAGTAACGCATGATTGAGATAAAATTCACATAGTGTATAATTCATCCATTTAAAGTTATTTCAGTTATTTTTTTTTTTAGCATATTCACAGATTTGTGCAGCCATCATCCCAGTCAGTTTTCATCACCTCAAAAAAAAAAAAAAAAAAACAACTTTATTCATCCCCCTATAATTCTTAGCAGTCACTAATCTACTTTCTACCTCTATGGATTTGCCTTTTCTGAACATTTAGTGTAAATGGAATCATTTAATATGTGACCTATTGTGTCTTCGAAGAAGGCAATGGCACCCCACTCCAGTACTTTGACTGGAAAATCCCATGGACGGAGGAGCCTGATGGGCTGCAGTCCATGGGGTCGCTGAGGGTCGGACACGACTGAGCAACTTCACTTTCACTTTTCACTTTCATGCATTGGAGAAGGAAATGGCAACCCACTCCAGTGTTCTTGCCTTGAAAATCCCAGGGACGGGGGATAGATACGTCTTTTCATGTGCCTGCTGGGCATATGCATGTCTTTGGAGAAATGTCTGTTTAGGTCTTCTTTCCGTTTCTAAATAGAATTGTTTATTTTCTTGGTATTAAGTTATATGAGTTGTTTATGTATGCATTGTGGATGTTTATTGGTTGTATTAGGTTGGTGAAAAAGTAATGGCAATTCTTCAGACTGTGAATTTTAATTTTAAATCATTATACCTAGGCTCAAACACATCTTTATTAATCAAAAAAGGAACCATTGCAATCAGCATATGTTTTTCCAGTGAGAAGTAAGTTTTTTTATTCCTGTAGAATAAAAATCTGTATTTTGGGATTCAGTGAACTCTTGGAAGGCATTTTCTGCCTCTGTTGGTTGTGGAAGCATTTTTCCTGCAGAAAGTTGTCGAGATGCTTGAAGAAGTGGTAGTCGGTTAGTAAGAAGTCAGGTGAATATGGTGGATGAGGCAAAACTTTTAGCCCAGTTCATTCAACTTTTGACACATCGATTATGTGAGGTGGGGTTGGGCATTGTAGTCGGAGAAATGGTTCATTGTTTTTGGATAAAATAAGAGAAGACAACACTTCAAAACAATGATTTTTTGGATTTTTGGTCGCCTCATGAGGCACCCAGTTACCGAACTTTTTCACCTTTCCAGTTTGCCTCAAATGCCACATGACTGCGGAATGGCCAGTGTGAAGTTCTTCAGCCGCTTCTCATGCAGTTTTAAGAGGATCAGCTTCGATGTTTGCTCTCAGTCGTTAGTTGTCAACTTCCGATGCCCAGCTGCTACACTGCTCGTCTTCAAGGCACTTGTCTCCTTTGTAAAACTTTTTGAACCAAACATACTGCATTGTATGTTAGTTGTCAGTTCCTGGGCCAAATGCGTTGTTGATATTGCCTGACTTGTCTCCACTGCTTTACAATCCATTTTGAACTTGAATAAGAAAACTGCTCGATTTGCTTTTTGTCTAACATCATTTCTGTAGTCTAAAATAAATAACAAGAAATACCATGAGAAATGCTGGATGAAGCACAAGCTGAAATCAAGTTTGCTGGGAGAAATATCAATAACCTCAAATATGATACCACCCTTATGGCAGAAAGCAAAGAACTTAAGAGTCTCTTGATGAAAGTGATAGAGGAGAGTGAAAAAATTGGCTTAAAGCTCAACATTCAGAAAACTAAGATCATGGCATCTGGTCCCATCACTTCATGGCAAATAGATGGGGAAACAGTGGAAACAGTGACACACTTTATTTTCTTGGGCTCCAAAATCACTGCAGATGGTGACTGCAGCCATGAAATTAAAAAACGCTTACTCCTTGGAAGAAAAGTTATGACCAACCTAGATAGCATGTTGAAAAGCAGGGACATTACTTTGCCAACAAAGGTCTGTCTAGTCAAGGCTGTGGTTTTTGCAGTAGTCATTAGTCATGTATGGATGTGAGAGTTGGACTATAAAGAAAAATGAGCACTGAAGAATTGATACTTTTGAACTGTGGTGCTGGAAAAGACTCCTGAGAGTCCGTTGGACTGTAAGGAGATCCAAGCAGTCCTTCCTGAGGGAGATCAGTCCTGGGCGTTCATGGGAGGGACTGATGCTGAAGTTGAAACTCCAATACTTTGGCCACCTAATGTGAAGAACTGACTCATTGGAAAAGACCCTAATGCTGGGAAAGATTGAAGGCGGGAGGAGAAGGGTATGGCAGAGGATGAGATGGTTGGATGGCATCACCAACTCAATGGACATGAGTTTAAGTAAACTCCAGGAGCTGGTGATGGACAGGGAGGCCTGGCGTGCTGCAGTCCATGGGGTTGCAAAGAGTCAGACATGACTGAGTAACTGAATTGAACTGAAACAGCATGTAACAAGTCATTAGCAAAAAACATAAAGTGAGAAGTGCACATTAAAATGATGTAACCACATTTATTTAAGAATGTAACCCAGTATCAAATGTCAAAGTTCAACAATGCAAAACCTCAGTTACTTTTGCATCAACCTAATAGATTGGAGGGGAGAGCTCACTCCAGAGAACTGTTTCACTCTGCCATGTTGCTGATGTTATGCCCTCTGCTCTAATGCTTGCTTCTTTTCTTCTGCTTACTTTGGATTTAATTTGTTCTTCTTTTTCTAGTTTCCTAACGTGGGAACTTAGGTTATTGATTTTAGATCTTCTTTACTAATGTATGCATTCACAGCTATAACTTTTACCACCTAGCACTGCCTTTTCTGCATCCCATAGATATGGGTAAGTTGTGTTCTTATTTTCATCTAGTTCAAAATATTTTGTAGTTTCTCTTGATTTTTTTCCCTTGATTCATCTGTTATTTAGAAGTATGTTTATCTTCATATATTTTGGGACTTCCAGTTATTTTCTTTCTTTAAAGAAACTGGTCATTTGTTTTGTACGGTATCCTACAATCTGGACTTTACTATTGTTGGTGCTGAGATTTGACATGTTTTTCTGATTCTTATAATTCCTATACATTGAAAATTAGATGTAGAGGCTTGATCTAATTGAAGTTTGATGTTTGGTAGTGATGTTTGTACATCTTGTCCTCAGTTGCTTCAGTTGTGTCTAACTCTTCACAAACGCTGTGGACTGGAGCCTGCCAGGCTCTTCTACCGTGGCAGTTCTCCAAGCAAGAATTCTGGAGTGGGTTGCCTTTCCTTCTGCATTGTACTTCTTTTTTTTTTTTTTTGTAGGATATAATCTGAGTATTTTATTTTTATTTTCATTTTTTTCTTTATTTTTTTTTGTATTTATTTATTTTTTTACACGAACTCCCAAACATGATGCATTGTACTTCTTAAGGGTGTTAATAAAGTCTGATTGTCTGGTTGGTTTTCACTTTCAGTGACCATAGATGATAATTACCTATGTAGATTTATTAAATCAGCAGGGGTTTTTGTATGTTTGACTTAGTGTTTATCACACTCCACCTTGCTGGTTGGAGTAACTTTGTTTTTTATCCTTCGTTACTGTTACACACTTTCTTTTGTATGCCTCTGTTTCTTTACATGTGTGTTGTTTTATGTTCCTCAGGTTTCCATCTTGGGAAGCTTTGAATATTTCCTCACTTTGTATAATACCTGGATAATCTTCTCTGGTTTAGCTACCACTTCTACTTTAATTTCCCAGAGTTTTCAGTGCAGGTCTTTATTTGAAGCTCCAGAACCACATACGAGATAGGCAGGTATCTTGTGACTTTTATTTGGCTGCTGAATCACCCTGTTCTTCGGTTTTTCTCTACTTCAGTGGCTGATGCTTGTCTTTCTGCTCATCTAGCTTCCCTTGAAGGACAGAGCAGAAGCTATCTAATCCTAAGTGTCAGGTCAGTTCAGTCGCTCAGTCATGTCCGACTCTTTGCGCCCCTATGAATCGCAGCACGCCAGGCCTCCCTGTCCATCACCAACTCCCGGACTTCACCCAGACTCACGTCCATCAAGTCAGTGATGCCATCCAGCCATCTCATCCTCTGTCGTCCCCTTCTCTTCCTGCCCCCAATCCCTCCCAGCATCAGAGTCTTTTCTAATGAGTCAACTCTTCGCATTAGGTGGCCAAAGTACTGGAGTTTCAGCTTTAGCATCATTCCTTCCAAAGAAATCCCAGGGCTGATCTCCTTCACAATGGACTGGTTGGATCTCCTTGCAGTCCAAGGGACTTTCAAGAGTCTTCTCCAACACCACAGTTCAAAAACATCAATTCTTAGGCGCTCAGCTTTCTTCATAGTCCAACTCACGCATCTATACATGACCACTGGAAAAACCATAGCCTTGACTAGATGGACCTTAGTCAGCAAAGTATTGTCTCTGCTTTTGAATATGCTGTCTAGGTTGGTCATAACTTTTCTTCCAAGAAGTAAGTGTCTTTTAATTTCATGGCTGCAGTCACCATCTGCAGTGATTTTGGAGCCCCCCAAAATAAAGTCAGCCACTGTTTCCACTGTTTCCCCATCTATTTGCCATGAAGTGATGGGACCAGATGCCATGATCTTAGTTTGCTGAATGTTGAGCTTTAAGCCAACTTTTTCACTCTCCTCTTTCACTTTCATCAAGAGGCTTTTTAGTTCCTCTTCACTTTCTGCCATAAGAGTGGTGTCATCTGCATATCTGAGGTTATTGATATTTCTCCCGGCAATCTTGAAAAGTGATGGGACCAGATGCCATGATCTTAGTTTTCTGAATGTTGAGCTTTAAGCCAACTTTTTCACTCCAAGATTACTGTAAATAAAATTTAAAGACATTATCTCATTTAATTCTCACAATATTTTTATGTAATAGATGCTTAGATTTGTTTTAAAGAAGAAGAAACTGAGACACAGAGAAATGACAGTGTGATCAGTAGTTTTCTGGGAAGCTGATTATCTTGGTGAAGAATGAAAGCTGACAAAATGAGAGACATAATGAAGCAGTGGTTCAAGTTTAGTCTTTGTAACAGCCTTTCATATGAATCCCAGCTTTACCACTTTGAGGATGAGCTTCATTTTATGTAGTTAAAAATATTATATCTTCATTCCATCCTTTGAAGTGTTAATTTCTGTATACTTTCTCATAACAGCTGTTAGAACAAAAATGAGACCTTTTCCAAATGTCTTCAAATGTAACAGTTCAGCGGCATCCAGGACAGGCTAATTAAATGCTAATTACAGAAAGCATAAATCCCTTTTTTACCATCCCTTATATAGTATACTTGGAGAAGGCAGTGGCACCCCATGCCAGTACTTTTGCCTGGAAAATCCCATGGACGGAGGAGCCTGGAGGGCTGCAGTCCACGAGGTCGCTAAGAGTCGGACATGACTGAGCGACTTCGCTTTCACTTTTCACCTTCATTCATTGGAGAAGGAAATGGTAACCCACTCCAGTGTTCTTGCCTGGAAAATCCCATGGACGGAGGAGCCTGGTAGGCTGCAGTTCACAGGGTAGCGAAGAGTCCGACACGACGACTGAGCAACTTCACTTTCACTTTTTCCTTTCATGCATTGAAGAAGGAAGTGGCAACCCACTCCAGTGTTCTTGCCTGGAGAAGCCCAGGGACGGGGGAGCCTGGTGGGCTGCCGTCTATGGGGTCGCACAGAGTCAGACACAACTGAAGTGACTTAGCAGCATATAGTATACTATACTATCCCTTAAATAGTAAAAGGTATCAAGGCCTCAGTTAAATAGAGACAGTATGACATAGATCACTAGCTACTTATTGAAGAGACAAGAGAGAAAAAGCCAAAACTGTGTGAGCTATTATCAAATGGTTGAAATAAAATAAAAGATTGATTGTAGCTATCATCATAGCTTAGCAATGGGAAAATCTGGAGTGAAGAAATTTAGAATATAAATGTTTTCAGATAGTATTTAGATGAATTCAGTGAAGTTAAAAAAATCCCACCTCATCTTGGATAACAGCAGATGTCTCATTCATTGGGTCCTGTAAAATATTCTGTGCAATTGATCTAATATTTGACTCAAAATGGGAACATAATATTTACATCCTCTGGAGTTACACAATTTATGCTATGTAATAACCTTGACACGTTTACAGAATCATGTTTAATGGGCCCTCCAGAGCTCTGATGAATACCACAGTTTGGTCTGTTTTCTGCATTTCTTAGGAGTCTGGAAAAGCTGTAGGAAATGAAATATCTATCACAAAGTTTTTGCATCTAGCTCAAGTACTACTGTCAAGTTTAGCAAAAAGGCCCAAAATTCTGAATTTAAGAGATTTTAGTAGCTGCTTAGAATTAGTTTTTGAATCTGTACTATGAAGAATGTCAAGATTTTTAGCATTAAAGAGTCCTACATCTACCCACTTAAAAATGAAGAAACTGTATTGTTTAATTCCAAGTATATGCACATATACTTGTATATATGTGTATATATGTATATATACATTTATATACATATATATATATACATGAAATATATATATTATAGTTTCACAAGTGCATTTTATTTTTTTCACCACAGATAAACAATCAGATTCTGTATGGAAGAAGCCACCAAAATGCATCTGCCATTATTAAGACTGCCCCGCCAAAGGTCAAGCTGGTTTTCATCAGGTAAGACAGATATGTCTGGTTTCCTAAAACTCAAGATCTCTTCTGGAGATGTTATTATTTTATCTTATACATAAAATATGTAATACTATCTTATCTTTTGTTTGTTTAAAACTATCACTGTGCTTTAAAAATATGTTTTCCTTTTGTAATTGTAACTTTAAGAAAAGTATGTGTGCTAAGTCTTGTGTCTAACTCTTTGTGACACCGTGGACTGTAACCTTCCAGGTTCCTCTGCTCCAGGCAAGAATACTAGAATTCTCCAGGCAAGAATACTAGCGTGGCTAGCCATTCCCTTTTCCAGGAGATCTTCCCGATGCAGGGATCAAACCTGGGTCTCCTACACTGCAGGCAGATTCTTTACCATCTGAGCCACCAGGGAAGCCCAAGAAAAGTATAGATTGCTTTGATTCTGGGGGGTTCTTGTTATGTACAGTTCACATGACAGAACTGGTAGTTGAGGCTTATATTTGTATTTCTATTTTGAAAAATTCTTTCTTGATCTGATTATCCTCTTTTTAAATATAATAGAACATTCTAGCTTGTCATCCTCCCATCACCATCATTTGGTACATTTGCTACGTTTGCTATCTCATTAATGCCTTCATCAAAGGATAAGCAGAAAAAAAAAGAACGCAGGGAAGCTTTAGGAGCTTCATGATAAGAGGACAGTTGAGAAATACAGAGGGGAGAAGATGTGAGCTCTACTGTCTGGAGCCGTGTGGTCCACTTGGGGCTCCACATTTGCCCACACCTCATCTGCCAGCGGACTGAGGCCTTTTGGTATAAGTGAGTCAGAATTGAGACCCCTCATTGGTGGGAGCTGTAATTGCTCCATCAGACATGGAATGAGGTTTGATTCCATGTAATTTTACTGAAATGACAGATAAATCCGAATTATTTTTAGAGGATGTAACTGTATGTTAACTATCACTCTGTTTCTTTGCCTTTGGGGCTTCAGTTACTATCTATAAACTGGGGATTATAAAGCATTTACCTCATTCATTGTGGTATTTTAAAAATTAGAAATAACACAGTGTCAAGGAGAGAGTAAAGGCTTGAAAAAATGCTACCTGTCCTTATGATGGCGAGATTAATATTACTCTTCCTCTTCTCAGTAGTTACTTTTTGTAAGACCCATCCATTCCCAGGAGATAGCTGGGATTAAGACGTTTATTCCCAGTTTTGGACACTAGTGTAGATGATTGAAATTTTCCTTCCCATGCCATCACTTCAGCCTCACAGGCATAGCTGCTTTGCTCCTGAAAAAATCCTACATTAATGGCAACCCACTCCAATGTTCTTGCCTGGAAAATCCCACGGATGGAGGAGCCTGGTAGGCTGCAGTTCATGGAGTCATGAAGAGTCGGACACGACTGAGCGATTTCACTTTCACTCTTTACTTTCATGCATTGGAGAAGGAAATGGCAGCCCACTCCAGTGTTCTTGCCTGGAGAATCCCAGGGACGGGGGAGCCTGGTGGGCTGCCTTCTATGGTGTCTCACAGAGTCGGACAAGACTAAAGCGATTTAGCAGCAGCAGCAGCAGTCTTAACATCTGGAGAAGGAAATGGCAACCCACTCCAGTGTTCTTGCCTGGAGACTCCCAGGGACGGGGGAGCCTGGTGGGCTGCCATCTATGGGTTCACACAGAGTTGGACATGACTGAAGCACCTTAGCAGGAGCAGCAATGACCTTTTATCCTGTTCATTAGCACTTTCTGGATTTCCAGGGTTTGTTGCTCTTGTATCTAGGGGGAGAAACCTTTCTCCTCCCCATTTGTGTAATGACAGTCTCCTTTGGTTTACTAACCTTTAAGTTCTGTTAGACACCAGTCCCTTTACCCTTCCTACTGCCAGAGGCTACAAATTTAGTTAGATGATGGAAACATGAACAGACTTGAGAAAAGGTCAGCAACTCAAAAATTTAAAGTGTCCACCAGTAGAAGTCCATACAAGTAAAGAGTTGAAGCCATTTAAACTTGAAAACTTGGTTTAAAGCTGTGGGCTTCCCTAGTGGCTCAGACGGTAAAGCGTCTGCCCGCAATGCGAGAGACCAGGGTTCGATTCCTGGGTCGGGAAGATCCCCTGGAGAAGGAAATGGCATTCCACTTCAGCACTCTTGCCTGGAAAATCCCATGGACAGAGGAGCCTGATAGGCTACAGTCCATGGGGTCCCAAAGAGTCGGACACGACTGAGCGACTTCACTTTCACTTTCAGGTTACACATGGAGTCATATAGGCGGATGGGCTCAGTAAGGAGGATCACATGAGATGTTACGTAGCATTCAAGAGTGTCTGCACATCAGTGCTTGGCACTTTGTGGCCACTGCCACAAGGGATGTTATTACTGATTAACATTATTGTTATGTCTTTGTCATCTGTAGGGCCTTTATACTCATGCTGACTCATCCCATTTTAAAGGGAACAAAAAGAATTGAATAGGATCCAAAGGAAATCATTTAATGCAATTAAGTAGTTGGGAAGTAGAACCCCCTGCTTCAAGAAAGAAAGATTAAATGATTTGAAGTTTTTAGAAGACAGAAGAGAAAGCTGAGTAAAATTTTAATAATAGTAATAAAGTCCCATTAATTTAGTGTCTGGTAGTTTCAGACTGTTATGAACTGTTATGGACTGTTCAGAAGGGATCAGCATCAAGGAAAAAATTTGTTCAGCAATTAATGGTGTAAGTGTGATTGAGGATGCTGCTGAATACTTATTTACTAGACATGATTTTAAGCAATTTACAAATATCAAGGTACAATCAGAATACGTCATCTAATTATGAATCTTTCTTGCTTGGTCATTAAATTACTGTGTCTAGCACATAGTGGGGCTTCAGAAAGCTTTATAGAATAAATTTCCTTTCAACTCTTACTGAGCAATCCAGATCATATATTCTCCAAATGCAACAATCATAGTAAGTTAGTTTTATAAAACTCTTTATAGTTTAGTCCCTCTCCCCAACTTAAGATTTTCTGTATCTTCTTTTGTAAGGAGAAAAATAACATAGACATGATTCTGAGCAATCTATTGTATCTACTTTTAGACTGTCTAAAGGAAAAGGAGCTTGAATTGAAGCAAGAAAGATTCTCCTCTGCTCATAGCTTTTGTTTGATTCAGTAGATACATATCTAGTAATTTGCATGCCAGTGCTTTATTAATTAATTAAAGCTTCAATTTCTATAGGGAAGGAACTAATCATTTGACTAAGAACTCTTATCTAAAGTGATCACTTCTTTTCTAAAGCAAAACTGAACTGTCAGGCTTAGTGATTAAAAAAAGAAACCATCAATTCACTCAGCCTGGGCTTGAAATTCACTCATGATACCACAGCTGTTCGAGCTTGGTCGGTTTCCTGAACTATTTCATAAATTGTCTAAGGTGTTAGTACATGTAAATTGCCTGGAAATATGGACTCAACATATATAGCTGCTATAGAGATGAAGATGATGGTGATGATGGCAGAAAATGTGGGAGGGGGGCAGGATGGAGGTAAAAGGGAAGGAAAGTAGTAGTTAGGGTGAAAGAAAGAAGAGGGGAAAAAAGGACCACTTCTCATATATACATTGTTTAATTCCAGAATCTTGACTATTTTTTGAGTGAATCACTTTCACAGTTTAAGAATGCTCTAGTTAACATCATAATGGTTAAGCACTGGAAGAGATAGCTACAGACATTATATACAACCATTTCCAGTAACTGTTAGAATAAGAGATGAGGACACAGCCCACCTAAAATGTCTTTTAGTTTCCTGTCTGCTGCTGCAAGACGGCGGCTGCTTCTTCTCTGTTGTCTTCTTTTTTTAATGATGACCTGATATTCTAACAAGGAGTAGAATGCTCATTAATTGAGGAATGTAGAAAGAGAAACCTAATTAACAGGAATGAATCCTCATGTCAATATAATATAATAAAATTTACTAAGTAATATTAAATAGGGCCAGAATTTAAAGCACTTGAGTTAAGATAGAAAATCTAAATGAAAAAATTTTATTGTTCATTAGCTGTGTACATCACTAATAGGGGTAGCTTGGTAGATTGGTGTCTTATTCATGTGTGGCAACCTGTGCATTTATGTGCTAAGCAATATGGCATCCTTGCTTCTTTGGGCTGATTGACGAGTTCATTCCTCATTTAGGTACATCTTTCAGCCTCTGCTTGTGTATTACCTCCTTCAGACTATTCTCACAAGAATAGTTTTGCCTATTTTGGAACCAAATCCTGAAACAATTAAGTACTGATTTGTTATCAACTTTCAAGAGGTTAGCACTTAAATCATCTCAGTTCAACAGATACAATTATACTTTTCTTTAAAATGACATAACTTGCTTTGTGTTATATGTGTGCTGAGTCACTTCAGTCATGTCTGACTTTTTGTGAACCCACGGATGGTAGCCCATGGCTACAGGCTTCTCTGTCCATGGAATTCTCCAGGTAAGAATACGGAAGTGGGTTGCTATTTTCCTTCTCCAGGGGATCTTCCAAACCCAAGAACTGAACCTGCATCTCTTAACATCTCCTGCATTGGCAGGCGGGTTCGTTACCGTCAGTACTAAATGAGAAGCCCTTGTGTTATATAATGTTACTTTAAAAACCAGTCTTTATAAATTATATTTCTTTGATTATTGTTTCTATATGGCAGTATTTCCTTCCTTTGTTGAAACTGTTGATTCCCTGTGCATTTCCATTATACAGAAAATTTTGACTTTTATACCTGAGTAACTCTTTTTCAAATTTATTGACAAGGGAGATAAGAATGGGAACTGGCTACAGGTTTAGGAGAATGAATAGCAGTAAAATAATCACAGGAAGGTGTGAAAATATGCTGCAGGTAACATTTTAATTAACTAGGGCTTTTAGTCTGTAGTGATATACATTTGTGTAATCATGTCCTTGTCATAACACTTGCCTTTGTTCATATACTAATTGATCTATAATTCACAATGTGGGTCTGTGAGTCATCAGGGAAAATGAGCAAGTTACTGCTGTGTGTACATGACATGGGCTTCCCTGGAGGTTCAGATGGTAAAGAATCCACCTGCAAATGCAGGAGACCTGGGTTCCACCCTTGGGTCGGGAATGGCTACCCACTCCAGTATTCTTGCCTAGAGAATTCCATGGACAGAGGAGCTCAGCGGGCTACAGTCTGTGGGGGTCACAAAGATTTTGGACACGACTGAGCAACTAACACTTTCACCTTCAAATGTGACTGGCTTACTTACATAATCACTTTTGCCCTTTTCTCCCCGCATTATTAGATTTTGGACGATGCTGTAATCATGTGATTGTGCCCAGTGGCACATTTGGACTGTGGTGTACTCAGTGATTCTACTCTAGATCATCTAGATGCATATTACACTGTGGGTGCTTACTATGTACCACACATTCAACTCTGAGATTTCCTATTCCATATGATCTTCTCTACACAAGCACTCCAATTTCAGTACAGGAGAAGCAGTGTATTAATATGATGAAGAATGAATTGCTGTATTTGGCAGTGCAAGGATCCAAGGAGATTAATGATCTCGCCTGCAGCTCTTGTCATACCTTCCCCCACTATCGAAAATTAAATGTCGTGTATAACAACTCACTCTCCATTACTTAATTACATGTGGAAAATGTGGACTGTTAAAAACTCCTGGGGCTAAAGGAGGCCAAATGAAACTGAAACCCTTGGAAAGATTTAGTGCTAGCTGTCAAGCCCTACCGAGTGAAAGTGGACTCACCATGGGACCCACCTCTCGGTGTCCATTGAACACATGTCTTGTTTTCATAATTTAAAAATATGGTGTGATCTGTAATCCTCTAGTCTTGTCCCTAAAAGACGATACTGATTCTAAATTAATGTGAATGTCAAAGTAAATCCATTTGAATAAGATCCTTATTGTGCTCTTGCTTCTTTATATCTAGTTTTGATAAATAGGAGAGAAAAAAGATTGTGGGATCAAGTATGAGTTTGACTTTTACAAGGAAACATTCATGCATTTATTGCATAAGTATTTTCAGAGTGCCTACCTGTGCTGGTGCTGTGGAGGGACACAGAGAACACAATTTCTGCCCTAAGGATGGACACAGAGAGTAAAACAGTCTGGTGCCTTATCCAGCGGTATAAGTGCCATGACACTATAGGGACATATAGGAGACACACCTAACCTGGTCTTTGTAGCCTCTGGGAAAGTGTCACAGATAAAGATGTTTAAGCTCAGACTGGAAGGGAGGAACATAGCTGCATATGTCATTTGATATGATTTCTGTAAATAAGCATTTTCTTACGCTCATGGATCATTAAAGGATGCAGTNTAAAAAAAAAAAAACAAAAAACCTATTTATTTATTTCTTTATGGCTGCATTGGGTCTTCGCTCTTCATTATGGCCTGTGGGCTTCTCTCTAGTCGTGATGTGTGGACTCCAGAGTGCAAGGGCTCTGCAGTTGTGGCATGCAGGCTCTCTAATTGGGTTGCGTGGGATCAGTAGTTGGAGCTTGTGGGCTTAGTTGCCCCTTAACGTTGGCATCTTAGTTCACTGACCAGGGATCGAAACTGCGTCCCCTGCATTCGAAGGCAGGTTCCTAGCTGCCTGAAGTCCCAGTCATTTATTTTTAAAGTGATCTGGTGTCATATCACAGCATCTGCTACACTGCCATTTCCTCCCATCTCAAGATGGTTTGGCCATCGGTCTACCTGTTCAGTGACTTAGGAGTCACTTGTCATCCGCCTCCCTGCCCCGTCCTTTGTTCTTTTGACACATTTTCTGCCTTCAAAGTACATATCTCAAATGTTCTTTACCTCAAGTCAGGTCAGATGTTAGTGTCTGACTTTTTGCAACCCCATGGACTGTAGCCTGCCCGGCTCCTCTGTCTGGGGAATTCTCCAAGGAAGAATGCCAAAGTGGGTATCCATTCTCTTCTCCAGGGGATCTTCTCAACCTAGGGATCGAACCCAGGCCTCCTGCATTGCAGGCAGATTCTTTACCATCTGAGGCACCTTTTCCTCCTCACCCCTGTCAGTGACGCCTTTCTTTTCTTCTCCCCTGGTCTCCCAAGTGGTTTCCTTACCTTTAATTTTGCTCTTCACCAAGCTCTGCCACATAGAGGAGAGCAGTCCTCGATATCTTAATCAGATCTCTCCGCACCTTTGCCACTCCTTAAAGTCTTCTCTTTGTACTTAGGATAAAATGCCAGTTATTTACCCTGGCCCACAAGGTCTGGCTGACTCTTGCCTCTGTCTATAACCTGTCAGATTATGGTATCCCCTTCTCCATCTGTGCTTCAGCTGCACTGGTTTTCTCTCATTTCACAGAAATAGCCAAACTGTTTCTCTTCTCAGGGCTTTAGCCTGTCCCTGTATCTAGAAAGATATAGCTATCTTTGCCTTTCACATCCTTTTTGTCTCAGCTTAAATGTCACCTCCTAAGACTGCACTGAAAGAAGATTCTTGTCTTCCTTATCATTTTCCCCCACCCCTGTGTTATAGTCTTGTTTGTTTCCTTTAGAACCTTCACTGCGTTTTTAATGTTAATAGTATTTTGCTTGTTATATATTCTTTTCTATCTGTGTTCTTCTAGGATGTGAAAAAACCCCATTATGGCAGGAGTCATGTCTGTCTCATTCACTATTCTCAGCATGTAGGATAGCACTTGATATTTCTTGAATAAGAAAGAAAGATAGTATTAAGTCATGTCCAGCTCTTTGTAACACTATGGACTGTAGTCTTCCAGGCTCCTCTGTCCATGGCATTCTACAGGCAAGAATACTGGAGTGGGTTGCCATTTCCTTCTTCAGGGGATCTTCCTGACCCAGGAATAGAACCCAGGTCTCCACCATTGCAGGCAGATTCGTTAGCAGCTGAGCTGCATGGGAAGCCCTTAAATAAATGTAATAAGTTCTTTCTGAAAGCCTTGAGTATTGAGGTTTCCTTTTTCCTATGTTAGTAGCAAGCCCAACTCAGACTGGAGACTTGTGAATCAGCTTATATACCTTTTCCCTCAGTTCTTTCCCTTAATCCATTCAACTGCTGTGTTCTGTCAGTTGAAACTGTCATCTCTCATCATTAAAATCATTAATAATCTGTTGCCCCATCCCCCTCCCATCAAACAACATCTTAATTATTTTGTGTCATCACACATAATTGGTCTTTGTAAAAATATAACCATTCATTTTTTGCTTCAAAGTTTTTAGTTTTTCATTTTTGTTTACAGGGTACATGAGTTTCCTAGCTTTGTTTGCAGGCCCCATCTGCCTTTTACCTTCCTCTCCACTGTCGTTTCCAGCCAGGCCTCTCCCTGTACACTGTGGCCCAGTAGCACTGATCAAATAGGGTCATTCTGAGTAATCTGGTGTTCTGAGCCGCCATGTCTTTGTTGTGTTCTCCCACCCTTCACTTTCCCCTTGAGCAACTGATATTCAGCCTCAAAAACCTGCCCTGATGTTAATCTCATCTGTGTTCAATATCTGGAAAAGGCATGAGATTTAGTTATTACAAGCTGGTTCTGGTTCTCTTATAGGCAAGCTGACTGATAGAACAGCAAGCATTTTCCAAAGCAACCGAATGAAATTGAAGCTGGTCAACATTCAGAAAGCTAAAATATCCACAGCTGCATTCCTAAAAGCCTTCTGCCATCACAAACTCATTGAACTGGATGCTACTGCAGTACACACTGACCTCTCAATCCCAGACATCCTAAGTGGACTCTGCAGCAATAGCTGGATTCAAGGAAACCTCCGACGTCTCATCTTGGACTCAACAAGCATCCCTCGAGATTCGAGACTGTTGTTCTTTGGTCAGCTCAGTGGTCTTCGTGTTTTAAGCGTTTTCAATGTTTGTTTTCATAGTGAAGACCTGGCTCGTGTTTCGCAGTTACCCAAACTGGAAAGCTTGGACATCTCTAATACGCTGGTCACTAACATCTCTGCACTCCTTACCTGTAAGGATCGACTCCGATCTCTCACAATGCACTGTCTAAAATGTCTGACCATGACCGGACCACAGATTCTCGCAGTCATTAGAGAACTTAAATGCCTGCTTCACCTTGATATTTCTGATCACAGGCAACTCAAGTCAGATCTAGCTTTTCATTTGCTGCAGCAGAAAGATATTCTGCCTAACATTGAGTCCCTGGACATTTCTGGGGGTAGTTACATCACTGATGGAGCTGTAGAACTATTTATACAACAGCGGCCTGCGATGCAGTTTGTGGGACTGTTGGCTACAGATGCTGGTTATTCTGACTTCTTTTCTGCAAAGGAAGGCTTGAGGGTTCGTTCCTTTTTGAAAAAAGTTTGTTTCATTTGTTCAGAACATTATTAAGCTTTCTTTGTGTATCAGAATCTGTACTAGGCATTTGGGTTACAAAGACAGATTAACAGTTCTTAAGGAGCTTAATGATTAAGAATTATTGTGTAACTGCTATGTGGTATGAGGTTGTGAAAATACAGCCTTAAACTAGATCAGCCCAGCCTCCAGTGTCTTCCAGTCTAGCTCGTTAGCGATACGCAGGGCCATTTCACATCACCTCTTACGTGCCAGTTGGCATGTTTTGCACATTGTTTTCTATTTGAATCCTCCCATTTTACAGATGAGGAGGTTAAGCTGTTTATCCACAGTCATAGAACTATTAAATGATAGAGCTGATTGTGTATTGGAGACTTTATGAAACTAATGCTTTTACCTCTAGTAACAGCTAAATATAATGAATAAGGCAGGTGATGTATGCCTAATGCCATTTTTTAACGCAATTTTTAAAAGACCCCAAAGGAAAAAGTACTGTACATTGCTAGACTATGTTTATTTAAAGAGCATATATTTAAATATTTATGTCCTAGAATACTTTTTAAAAACTGGCTTTCTACCTTAGTTGTACATTCTAATCACTTTGGGAGTTTTAAAATACACTGATGCTTGTGGCCTATTCCCTAGAGATTCCGATGTAACTGGTCTGGGATTTGGCCTGGGCATTAAGTAATTCTAATGTGGAGCCAAAGTTCAGAACAATGACTTCAAAAGAACCCATTAAAAACAATGACTTATGTAATTTTTACTGGGGTGAGAGTAAAGTGATTTGCAGTCATTAGTTGTTTTCACATTTTATTCTTTTGATTTAAAAATAGCAATTGTGTCTTAAAGTTTTTTAATTTTAAATGACTTCTTAATGAACCCATGAAGCTTATCAGTTGCATCATTAGGCTACAAATAGATAATTTGAACTTTCAGATTAAATGTGTATAGTAGAGAATTGTTTACCAAGAATGTATATCTAGGTCTGTTTCAGATTAATGGCACTTAGTGTCCCAATGATCAAAAGAACCACAGCAGTTTAAAAAAAAAAAAAGATTTTTAACACATCGACTCATGATATATACAGTAATATTGCCAAGTGCTAGAATATTCTGTAGAGAGATTATGCATGTAGTTAAGATACTATCAAAGCCAGTACACCAAAAGAAAATGAGACAAGTTTTCTTTCAGTAAACTTTATTTGGTACACAGGTAAGTTTAGTTTATTTTGAAAATGTTAAATAATGCATTGTATACAGTGTTGGATATTTTAGGGGAGGGAAAGAAGAGACCACAATCTTCCCAGTACTAAGAAATTCTAAAGATCCTAATCTAGACTTAGTGGAGTGTAAGGTATGGTAAGTTTAAAAGGTGTGTTTCAGAAAAATCTTATATTTAAGAGAAATATGTATTTTTCAAATCAGATGTGAAATACAAGGATTTGTGTTGTTTGGGTTGCTCAAAAGTTTGCTTAAAATGGATAAAATTAAGGGTTAGTGAAAACCTTCTAACAGAACAGGTATGTGTTATTATTTTCTTGTACCTAATGTTAGAATGGGCAGTGTGTACTTAATTTCTTTAAAATGGGTGGAATGGGCACCCACCATTCGTCCTAAGAGCCAGATAACATTCTCATTCGCTAGGAAATCCTTGCTGATCCACTGGTGGGGTGTCTCAAGAATGAGAATTGTTTTGTACTGGCATCTGTAGGAAACCTTGGCACGAGAGGGTGAGGCAACAGTTGTCTGGTCTTCTGCTTAGTCTTACAGTGGCTTATCCTGTGTTTTTCTCTCAACTCTTACATTGTTAATAATGTGTAGATCCTTGCACAGTTGATCTACATATAGTACTTGAAAACCGTTTTGGAATAATTTTTAATGTGGCAGATCACTAAACATTTTGCCAAATTTGTCTTACCCTATTCTGTCTCTATACACGCAATTTTTAATACACACACACACACACACACACGCATATATGGCTGTGCTACGTCTTAGTTGCAGAATGTGGGATGTTTAGTTGTAGGATATGGGATCTACTTCCCTGACCAGGGATCAAACCCAGGCTCCTTGCAAGCACAAAGTCTAGCCACTGGACTACCAGGGAAGTCCCCACACACAATTTTTTTCTTGAGGGTAGGTTGCGTACAACATGGCCCTCTGCCCATTAATATACTTTACTTTGTATTTCCTAGAGGAAAGATAGTCTCTTTGACTGTCTGAGAGCACAGGTAATCTCAAGGATGACCATAGTGCAGCTGTCAAATTTCAGGAAATTTAACGTCGATGTAATGCTTTTATATAAAAATCTACTGTATGTGTTTCCAGTGTTGATTTTCCCAGTTTAACACCATTTATAAAACATTTTTCCTTTTAGTTCATGATTATTTTTACATTCAGTTGTCATATGTGTGCTTAGTCATGTCCAGCTCTTTGTGACCCCATGAGCTGTAGCCTGCCAGGCTTCTATGTCCGTGGGATTTTCCAGCAAGAATGCTGGAGTGAGGTACTATCCTTCTTCAGGGTGTCATTTGCACTCAGGAATAGAACCCACAACTCCTGCATTGGCAGGCGGATTCTCTACCACCAAGGAAGGTCCCAATTTTTATTATATCTACCCTACTCTAGGTGAACATCATGAGAAATATTTCCTCACTTCTCTCATCAGGTGTCATAGTTGTANTATTCCAGGGGACCTTTCTGGCCCAGGGATCAAACCAGCATCTCCTGCATTTCCAGGCTATCTGGAAAGCCTCAGTTGTCACATTCCTTCTTTTTCTTCATTACATTGCTGTTTTTGAAGAATACAAACTAACACTGTTTCATTTGCTTTTTTTGAAGAATGTTGCTCATTTTGGGTTTGTCTGATGCTTCATCATAATTCAGATTCTTCTGGGTCTGCGCGGCATACCACATAAGGGATGTTGTGCCCTTCTCAAGTGTATTACGATATGAAGCACGGAGTGCCCCTCATTGGTGATATTAATTTTCATCACTTGGTCAAAGTATTGTTCAGGTACTAGGTAGAATATCCAGGTGCAGACAAAATATTATCTGTATACTCTTGTACTGTTTCTATCCTACATAGATAATACTTTCCTTTTGAAATTAATGAATGATATATAAGGTATTAGAAGACTGCCAATATCCTGGCCCTCATCAGACTTTCTGATCCAGATTTAGCATCCATTGATGATTCTTACTTGAACCATTCTTTACTGCAGTGGTTGCAAAGTGATGATTTTCCAATTCTAACTCTCCTTTTTTTCAGCTCTTCTTTTTACTCAAAACATTTAGCAAGTCTAACATATCCTCAGGATGAACTCATTCATTCCTGTTGTTCTCAGTGATTTATAATGCATTGCTGTTCCTAATTATTTTGAGGCTCAGTTTGTCACAGGGTGGCCAATGAGAGCTCCTGTGTCTGTTTTTACATGCCCCCATTATTACTGTTATTATTTTGAGTCCTTCTTTACTTTCTAGACTTCTTATACTTCCCTGTTTTGGCCTTAGAGTTAGACATTTCTCCCAAGAGCCCTGGTTCCTTTTAGTGGGAAACCACTGTCTGATTGCTAGATGTGTTTTTAAGCCGTTTCCTCAAGCAGAGCTAAGAAACAGATGAAGTAAGTTTAAAAGTGATACTTACAAATGTGCATCTTTATGTTGTTCTTCTTTGCCTTTCCACATTCTGTGTTTGTATCTCTTTTCCACATGCAGAACCTCAGCCTCCAACAGCCTCAGCTCCTTTTCCTTAATCCTGTAACACATATAAAATAGTTTCAGAGTTGCTTCACCTATAGTACTTTGAACCACAAACCTACTGAAAAAAAGTTGATTTGCAATTCTTTCTTTTCACTCTTGACTGACAGTATAGTCAAAGTATTAGCCGTATATGTTTAGGTTTTTAAATTTCCACTTCTTACACAGTAGGTAGCATAGTACATGTACTCTGTACTTTGCTTTTTTAACTTGGTGGTATGTCTTGGAAGTCACCCCATGTCAGTTCATATTCCCATTTTTGGGGAGGGGATAGTAAAATACACATAAAATTTATCATTTTAATCTTTTTAAGTGTATAGTTCAGTGCTTTTAAATACATTAATAATTTTGTTCAGCCTTCACCATCATTCATCTCCATAGCTCTTTTCACCTTGTAAAGCTGAAATTCTGTAGGCATGAAACTGCCTCCCATTACCCCTTTTGCCCAGACCCTGGCAATACAAACTTCTTTGTGTCTCTATGATTTTGACCAACTCTCTCATGTAAGTGGAGTCGCACAGTACTTGTCCTTTTGTGACTGGCTCATTTTACTTTACATAGTGTCCTGAGGGTTTGTCCATGTGGCATACTGCCTTTTCAGGTTGAATAATAACCATTATGTGCATACCACATTGTGCTTATCCAGTTGTCATTGATATGTACTTGGGTTGCTTCCATGTTTTGGCTATTGTGTTGATTATTGTGAGTAATGTTGCTGCAAGTAGGAGTACACAAATATCTCTTTGAGACTCTGCTTTTTTTTTTTTTTTATTCTTTGGTCAGCTCAGTGGTCTTCGTGTTTTAAGCGTTTTCAATGTTTGTTTTCATAGTGAAGACCTGGCTCGTGTTTCGCAGTTACCCAAACTGGAAAGCTTGGACATCTCTAATACGCTGGTCACTAACATCTCTGCACTCCTTACCTGTAAGGATCGACTCCGATCTCTCACAATGCACTGTCTAAAATGTCTGACCATGACCGGACCACAGATTCTCGCAGTCATTAGAGAACTTAAATGCCTGCTTCACCTTGATATTTCTGATCACAGGCAACTCAAGTCAGATCTAGCTTTTCATTTGCTGCAGCAGAAAGATATTCTGCCTAACATTGAGTCCCTGGACATTTCTGGGGGTAGTTACATCACTGATGGAGCTGTAGAACTATTTATACAACAGCGGCCTGCGATGCAGTTTGTGGGACTGTTGGCTACAGATGCTGGTTATTCTGACTTCTTTTCTGCAAAGGAAGGCTTGAGGGTTCGTTCCTTTTTGAAAAAAGTTTGTTTCATTTGTTCAGAACATTATTAAGCTTTCTTTGTGTATCAGAATCTGTACTAGGCATTTGGGTTACAAAGACAGATTAACAGTTCTTAAGGAGCTTAATGATTAAGAATTATTGTGTAACTGCTATGTGGTATGAGGTTGTGAAAATACAGCCTTAAACTAGATCAGCCCAGCCTCCAGTGTCTTCCAGTCTAGCTCGTTAGCGATACGCAGGGCCATTTCACATCACCTCTTACGTGCCAGTTGGCATGTTTTGCACATTGTTTTCTATTTGAATCCTCCCATTTTACAGATGAGGAGGTTAAGCTGTTTATCCACAGTCATAGAACTATTAAATGATAGAGCTGATTGTGTATTGGAGACTTTATGAAACTAATGCTTTTACCTCTAGTAACAGCTAAATATAATGAATAAGGCAGGTGATGTATGCCTAATGCCATTTTTTAACGCAATTTTTAAAAGACCCCGAAGGAAAAAGTACTGTACATTGCTAGACTATGTTTATTTAAAGAGCATATATTTAAATATTTATGTCCTAGAATACTTTTTAAAAACTGGCTTTCTACCTTAGTTGTACATTCTAATCACTTTGGGAGTTTTAAAATACACTGATGCTTGTGGCCTATTCCCTAGAGATTCCGATGTAACTGGTCTGGGATTTGGCCTGGGCATTAAGTAATTCTAATGTGGAGCCAAAGTTCAGAACAATGACTTCAAAAGAACCCATTAAAAACAATGACTTATGTAATTTTTACTGGGGTGAGAGTAAAGTGATTTGCAGTCATTAGTTGTTTTCACATTTTATTCTTTTGATTTAAAAATAGCAATTGTGTCTTAAAGTTTTTTAATTTTAAATGACTTCTTAATGAACCCATGAAGCTTATCAGTTGCATCATTAGGCTACAAATAGATAATTTGAACTTTCAGATTAAATGTGTATAGTAGAGAATTGTTTACCAAGAATGTATATCTAGGTCTGTTTCAGATTAATGGCACTTAGTGTCCCAATGATCAAAAGAACCACAGCAGTTTAAAAAAAAAAAAAGATTTTTAACACATCGACTCATGATATATACAGTAATATTGCCAAGTGCTAGAATATTCTGTAGAGAGATTATGCATGTAGTTAAGATACTATCAAAGCCAGTACACCAAAAGAAAATGAGACAAGTTTTCTTTCAGTAAACTTTATTTGGTACACAGGTAAGTTTAGTTTATTTTGAAAATGTTAAATAATGCATTGTATACAGTGTTGGATATTTTAGGGGAGGGAGAGAAGAGACCACAATCTTCCCAGTACTAAGAAATTCTAAAGATCCTAATCTAGACTTAGTGGAGTGTAAGGTATGGTAAGTTTAAAAGGTGTGTTTCAGAAAAATCTTATATTTAAGAGAAATATGTATTTTTCAAATCAGATGTGAAATATAAGGATTTGTGTTGTTTGGGTTGCTCAAAAGTTTGCTTAAAATGGATAAAATTAAGGGTTAGTGAAAACCTTCTAACAGAACAGGTATGTGTTATTATTTTCTTGTACCTAATGTTAGAATGGGCAGTGTGTACTTAATTTCTTTAAAATGGGTGGAATGGGCACCCACCATTCGTCCTAAGAGCCAGATAACATTCTCATTCGCTAGGAAATCCTTGCTGATCCACTGGTGGGGTGTCTCAAGAATGAGAATTGTTTTGTACTGGCATCTGTAGGAAACCTTGGCACGAGAGGGTGAGGCAACAGTTGTCTGGTCTTCTGCTTAGTCTTACAGTGGCTTATCCTGTGTTTTTCTCTCAACTCTTACATTGTTAATAATGTGTAGATCCTTGCACAGTTGATCTACATATAGTACTTGAAAACCGTTTTGGAATAATTTTTAATGTGGCAGATCACTAAACATTTTGCCAAATTTGTCTTACCCTATTCTGTCTCTATACACGCAATTTTTAATACACACACACACACACACACACGCATATATGGCTGTGCTACGTCTTAGTTGCAGAATGTGGGATGTTTAGTTGTAGGATATGGGATCTACTTCCCTGACCAGGGATCAAACCCAGGCTCCTTGCAAGCACAAAGTCTAGCCACTGGACTACCAGGGAAGTCCCCACACACAATTTTTTTCTTGAGGGTAGGTTGCGTACAACATGGCCCTCTGCCCATTAATATACTTTACTTTGTATTTCCTAGAGGAAAGATAGTCTCTTTGACTGTCTGAGAGCACAGGTAATCTCAAGGATGACCATAGTGCAGCTGTCAAATTTCAGGAAATTTAACGTCGATGTAATGCTTTTATATAAAAATCTACTGTATGTGTTTCCAGTGTTGATTTTCCCAGTTTAACACCATTTATAAAACATTTTTCCTTTTAGTTCATGATTATTTTTACATTCAGTTGTCATATGTGTGCTTAGTCATGTCCAGCTCTTTGTGACCCCATGAGCTGTAGCCTTCCAAGCTCCTCTGTCCACAGAATTTTCCAGGCAGTAATAGTGGAGTGGGTTGCCATTTCGTATTCCAGGGGACCTTTCTGGCCCAGGGATCAAACCAGCATCTCCTGCATTTCCAGGCTATCTGGAAAGCCTCAGTTGTCACATTCCTTCTTTTTCTTCATTACATTGCTGTTTTTGAAGAATACAAACTAACACTGTTTCATTTGCTTTTTTTGAAGAATGTTGCTCATTTTGGGTTTGTCTGATGCTTCATCATAATTCAGATTCTTCTGGGTCTGCACGGCATACCACATAAGGGATGTTGTGCCCTTCTCAAGTGTATTACGATATGAAGCACGGAGTGCCCCTCATTGGTGATATTAATTTTCATCACTTGGTCAAAGTATTGTTCAGGTACTAGGTAGAATATCCAGGTGCAGACAAAATATTATCTGTATACTCTTGTACTGTTTCTATCCTACATAGATAATACTTTCCTTTTGAAATTAATGAATGATATATAAGGTATTAGAAGACTGCCAATATCCTGGCCCTCATCAGACTTTCTGATCCAGATTTAGCATCCATTGATGATTCTTACTTGAACCATTCTTTACTGCAGTGGTTGCAAAGTGATGATTTTCCAATTCTAACTCTCCTTTTTTTCAGCTCTTCTTTTTACTCAAAACATTTAGCAAGTCTAACATATCCTCAGGATGAACTCATTGATTCCTGTTGTTCTCAGTGATTTATAATGCATTGCTGTTCCTAATTATTTTGAGGCTCAGTTTGTCACAGGGTGGCCAATGAGAGCTCCTGTGTCTGTTTTTACATGCCCCCATTATTACTGTTATTATTTTGAGTCCTTCTTTACTTTCTAGACTTCTTATACTTCCCTGTTTTGGCCTTAGAGTTAGACATTTCTCCCAAGAGCCCTGGTTCCTTTTAGTGGGAAACCACTGTCTGATTGCTAGATGTGTTTTTAAGCCGTTTCCTCAAGCAGAGCTAAGAAACAGATGAAGTAAGTTTAAAAGTGATACTTACAAATGTGCATCTTTATGTTGTTCTTCTTTGCCTTTCCACATTCTGTGTTTGTATCTCTTTTCCACATGCAGAACCTCAGCCTCCAACAGCCTCAGCTCCTTTTCCTTAATCCTGTAACACATATAAAATAGTTTCAGAGTTGCTTCACCTATTGTACTTTGAACCACAAACCTACTGAAAAAGAGTTGATTTGCAATTCTTTCTTTTCACTCTTGACTGACAGTATAGTCAAAGTATTAGCCGTATATGTTTAGGTTTTTAAATTTCCACTTCTTACACAGTAGGTAGCATAGTACATGTACTCTGTACTTTGCTTTTTTAACTTGGTGGTAGGTCTTGGAAGTCACCCCATGTCAGTTCATATTCCCATTTTTGGGGAGGGGATAGTAAAATACACATAAAATTTATCATTTTAATCTTTTTAAGTGTATAGTTCAGTGCTTTTAAATACATTAATAATTTTGTTCAGCCTTCACCATCATTCATCTCCATAGCTCTTTTCACCTTGTAAAGCTGAAATTCTGTAGGCATGAAACTGCCTCCCATTACCCCTTTTGCCCAGACCCTGGCAATACAAACTTCTTTGTGTCTCTATGATTTTGACCAACTCTCTCATGTAAGTGGAGTCGCACAGTACTTGTCCTTTTGTGACTGGCTCATTTTACTTTACATAGTGTCCTGAGGGTTTGTCCATGTGGCATACTGCCTTTTCAGGTTGAATAATAACCATTATGTGCATACCACATTGTGCTTATCCAGTTGTCATTGATATGTACTTGGGTTGCTTCCATGTTTTGGCTATTGTGTTGATTATTGTGAGTAATGTTGCTGCAAGTAGGAGTACACAAATATCTCTTTGAGACTCTGCTTTTTTTTTTTTTTTTGATCACTCTATGAAGCCTCAGTTCGTTGACCAGGGATTGAATCCAGGCCTCTGTGGTGAAGGCACAGAATCCTGATCACTAGTCCACTGGGAAACTCCCAAGACTCTGCTTTTGGTTCTTTTGGTATATACCCAGAAGTATATACTAGAATGGACATGAGTTTGAGCAAACTCCTTGAGATAGTGAAGGACAGGGAAGCCTGGTGTACTGCAGTCCATGGTGTCACAAAGAGTTGGACGTGACTTAGCGACTGAACAGTGAGCAATCCAGAAGTGGAGTTGCTAGATCATATGGTGTGAAAGTGAAAGTTGCTCAGTCGTGTCCGACTCTTTGCAACCCCTTTGGAATTCTCCAGGCCAGACTACTGGAGTGGGTAGCCTTTCCCTTCTCTAGGAGATCTTCCCAACCCAGGGATCAAACCCAGGTCTCCCTCATTGCAGGTGGATCATACGATAATTCTGTTAATTTTGGGGGGAACTACCATAATGTTTTCTGCAGCAGTTGCACAGTTTTTACATTCTCACTAACAGTGTGCAAGTGTTTGAATTTCTTTACACACTGGCCAACACGTATTTTTTTCTGTTTTTAAATTTTTTAATAGTAACCATTCTAATGGGTGTAAAGTGGTACCTCGTTGGCAGTTTTGATTTGCATTTCCATACTTATCAGCTATATTGGCCATCTTTTCAGAAGCTTATTGACCATTGGTAAGTCTTTGAAGAAATGTCTGGTGAAGTTGTTTGCCAAATTTTAAATTAGGTTGCTTAGGTTTTATTTTTGTTATTGTTGTTGAGATATAGGAGTTCTCTGTGTCGTCTGGTATTAACTCCTTATGATACAAGATTTTCATATATTTTCTCCCCTTCTCTGGTTTGTCTTCATGAAGTTCAGTTTGTATTTCTTTTGTTGCTTGTACCTTTGGTGTCATATCCAAGAAATCAGTGCGAAATCCAGTATTGTGAAGCTTCTTCCTCATGTTCCTTATAGGAATCTTATTGTTTTAGTTGATAAATTTAAGTCTTTGATCTATTTTGAGGTAATTTCTTTCATGTGGTGTTATGTTAGATTTTACAACTTCATTCTTTTACATGTAGATATCTAGTTTTCTTAGGACAATTTCTTGAAAATACCAAATTGTCTTAGCACCCTTGTTAAAAATCATCTGATCATAAATGCAAGGCATTGTTTTAGGGCTTTCTAGTCTATTCCATGGGCTCCCCTGTGGCTTAGATGATAAAGAATCTTCCTGCAATGCAGGAGACCCGAGGAGACCTGAGTTTGATGCCTGGGTTGGGAAGATCTGCTGGAGAAGGAGATGGCAACCCACTCCAGTATTCTTTCCTGGAGAATCCTATGGACAGAAGAGCTGGGCAGGCTATAGTCCATTCCACTGGTATTTATGCCAGTGCCACACTGTTCTGATTGTTATAGCTTTGTATTGATAGTCCATTTTGAAATCAGGATGTGTGACTCCCTTGGAATTCTGTATAAATTCAGGGTGTGTGTTTGTATTTCTGCTTAAAAGGTCATTGGGATTTTGGTAAGGATTATATAAATATGTAGATAATTTTGGGATTTTGGTAAGGATTATATAAATATGTAGATAATTTTGGATAGTACTGACATCTTAAGTCTTCTAATCCATGAACATGGGGTGTGTTTCCATTATTTAAGTCATCTTTAATTTCTTTCATTAGTGTGTTGTAGTTTTTGTCATACAAGCCTTTCATCTCCTTTGTTAATTCCTAAGTACTTTATTGTATTATTGTAAACAGAATTATTTTCTTGATTTCCTCTTCAGGTTGTTCATTATCATTGTATAAAAATTGAGCTGATTTCTGTGTGTATCCTGCAACTTTCTGGATTCATTTATTAGCTCTAACAGATAACAGTTTTTTGTTTTTTTGTGGTATATAAGATCATATAGTTTGTAAGTAGATCATTTTACTTCTACCTTTTCAATTTGGATGCCTTCCTTTCATTTTTTTAATTTAACTTTTTATTTTATATTGGAGTGTTGTGATCATTTCAGGTGAACAGCAAAGGGACTCAGCCTTACATATACATGTATCCATTCTCCCCTAAACTCCCCACCCATCTTGGACGCCTTTTATTTCTTTTTCTTACCTAATTGCTCTGTCTAGAACTTCCAGTGCTGTGTTCAGTAGACGCTGTGAAAGGGGCTTATGTCTTCTTCCTGATTTTATTTATTTATTTTTAATTTTTAATTTTTTAGTTTTTTCCTGATTTTAAAAGCTTTCAGTCTCTCACTATTGAGTATCATGTTCATTGTAGATTTTTCATGTATGGCTTTTATTAAGTTGAGGTAGCTTCCTTCTGGACTTTTTTTGCGAGTGTTTGGGAGCATCATTGGTGCCTCAGACAGTAAAGAATCTGCCTGCAGTGCAGGAGACCCAGGTTCAATCCTTGGGTCGGGAAGACCCTTGGAGAAAGGAATGGCCTCCTGCTCCAGTATTCTTGCCTGGAGAATTCCTTGGACAGAGAAGCCTGGCCCACTACAGTCCATGGGATCACAGAGTTGGACACTTTGTCAAATGCTTTATCTGCATTAGATGAGGTGATCATGTGGTTTTCCTCTTTCATTCTAATACTGTTGTGTCTCGCATTGATTTTTAGTATACCATGGTGTGTTGAACATTGCATTCTGGGAGTAAATCCTACTTGGTCCTGGTGCTGTGCTTAGTTGCCCAGTCATGTCTGACTCTGTGACCCCATGGACTGTAGCCCACCAAGCTCCTCTGTCCCCAGGGATTCTCCAGGCAAGAATACTGGAGTGGGTTACCATGCCCTCCTCCATGGGATCTTCCCAACCCAGGGATCAAACCCTCATCTTCCACCTTGCAGGCAGATTCTTTACTGTCTGAGCCACCAGGGAAGCCCAAGAATACTGGAGTGGGTAGCCTATCTCTTCTCTAGGGAATCTTCCTGACCCAGGAATTGAACCAGGGTCTTCTGCATTGCAGGCAGATTCTTTACCAGCTGAGCTACCAGGGAAGCCTTGGCCATGGTATATAATTCTTTTATTTGGCTGAGTTTGGTTTGCCTGTATTTTGTTGAGGATTTTTCCATCTCTGTAAGGACTGTTAAACTCTAGTTTCCTTTTTTTGTAGCGTCTTTGGCTTTGGTATCAAGGTAATGCTGACTTCTTAGAATGAGTTAGGAAATGTTGCATCTCCAGTTGTTAAACTGAAAAGTTTTAACATAATTCTTCTTTAAGTGTTTGGTAAAATTTATTGCGAACCCATTAGATCTAGGGCTTTTATTTTGGGGGAAGTTTTTGATTATTGATCCAGTTTCCTGTTTCAGTTTTCTTCAGTGTCTTCATGATTTAGTCTTGTTAGGTCTTATATGTCTAGAAATTTGCCCATTTCATCTAGGTTATTAAGTTTATTAGAATGTAATTTTTCATAATACTCTTTTTTTTCCTGTTGAATTGGTTGTAATGTCTTCTGTTTCATTTCAGATTTTAGTATTTTGAGTCCTTTCTTTTTTTCTTAGTTTCTTTTTTTTACCCTTAGTCCATCCATTTGTCAATTTTGGTGATGTGTTCAAAGAACCAATTTTTTGTTTCATTGATTTTCTTACTATTTTTATATTCTCTATTTTTTTTGCTCTTTGCTTTAATAATGATTATTTCCATCCTTCTGCCAGCTTTGGGTTTAGTTTGTTTGATCTTTTTACATTTAAAATAGTTACTGGTTAGGAAGGACTTCTGTCACTTTGCTCATTAGTTTCTGTATGTTTTACAACTTTTTTTTTAAACCCTCATTTCCTTCATTACTGTTTTCTTTGTTCAGTTGACTTTGTTGATTTTTTTTTTTGGTTGGTATTATTCTTGTGTATTCTGTAGCTGTTTTCTTGTGGTTATCATGGATGTTACATTTAACATCCAAATGTTATGACACTCTAATGTGAATTTATACTAGCTTAATTTCAGTAACAAACAAAAGCTGTTCCTTTAGCTGTCTGCACCCCTTTTAATTGATGTTCCCAAATTATACATTGTCTGCCCCAAAGCACAAAATAATTCTTTTTAGTATGTTCATCACAAGTTAAGTAGAAAACAAAATTTGGAATTATAAACCAAATTTATAATAACACTAGTTTTTAGATGAATAATGATCTTTTGAAGGAACTATTTATTAAATCATGTTGGAAAAAAGTGTAGTTACTGACCATTAAAAATACCACTAGCTTTTGTAAGTGCTCATGTATTTGCCTTTGTTGAGATCTTTATTTTTTCATACGGCTTCTTGTTACTGTGTTGTGGTCCTTCATTTCATCTTGCAGGACTTCCTTTAGCATTTTTCATGGGGCACGTTTAGTGGTAATGAACTTCCTTGGCTTTTCTTTACATGGAAATGTCTTGGCTTCATCCCTACTTTTTAAAAAACTTAGACTTTTTTATTGGGATATAGCTGATTAATAAACAGTGTTGTGATAGTTTCAGGTGAACAGCAAAGGGACTCAGCCATAAATACACATATACCCATTCTCCCCCACACTCCTCCCTTCCCATCCAGGCTGCCACTTAACATTGAGAAGAGTTTCATGTGATGTATAGTGAAGTCCTTGCTGTTTATCCATTTTAAATATTGCAGAGTGTACATGTCCATCCCAAACTCCTTAGGTATCCCATCTGCCTATCTTTTCCCCTTAGCAACTATAATTTCATTCTTTAAGTCTAGGAGTCTCTCTATTTTGTAAGTAAGTTCACTTGTATCATTTCTTTTTAGATTCTACGTTTAAGGTATGTCATTTGATATTTCTCTTTCTCTGACTTAACTTCACTTAGTATGACATTCTCTAAGTCTGTCTGTGTTGCTGCAAATGGCATTATTTCATTCTTTTTTAACAACAGAATAATACTCCATTGTATTTATGCACCACATGTTTATCTGCTCCTCTGTCAATAAACATTTAGGTTGCTTCCATGTTTTGGCTATTGCAAACAGTGCTGCAATGAACATCGGGTTACATGTATTATTTTGGATCTTGTTTTTCTCTGGATATATGCCCAAGAGTGGGATTTCAAGGTCATATGGTAGCTCTGATTTTAGTTTTTTAAGGAACTCCCCTATGTTCTCCACAGTGGCTGTACCAATTTGCATTCCCACCACCAGTGTGGGAGGGTTTCCTTCTCTCCACACCCTCTCCAGCATTTGTTGTTTGTGGAATTTTTGATGATAGTCATTCTAGCTTTCACCCTCACTTTTGAAGGACAGTTTTGCAGGGCATAAGATTCTTGGTTGACAGTTTTTTTCTTTTAACACTTTGAATATATCAAAGTGTTATATTGTCTTCTGGCTTCTAAGTTTTTAATGAGAAGTCTGCAGGTATTACTGAGGATCCTTTGTATGTGATGATTTGCTTCTCTCTTGCTGCTTCTTAGAATCTTTGCCTTTGGCCTTGAAATTTTGATTATAACATGTCTCACTGTGAGTCTTCTTGAGTTCATCTTGCATGGAGTTCTTGAATTTCTTGAATGTTTATGTTCATGTCTTTCATCAAATTTGGGACATTTGCAGCCATTTCCCCCTCAATATTCTTTGCTACTTTAAGTCTCTTCTAAGATTCCTACAGTGTGTATGTTGGCCTGCGTAATGGTATTCCATAGGGTCCTTAGACTCTGCTCCTTTGTTTTCAATCTTTTTGCTTTCTGTTCCTCTGACACAATTCCTTTGTCCCATCTTCAAGTTTGTTGATTTTTTTCATCTTCCTGCTCAAATCTGCCTTGAAAAACTCAAGTGAATTTTTATTTCAGTTATTATACCTTTCAACTCCAGAATATTTTTTGATTCTTTTTACGTTTTTTTTTTTTTTCTTTAAATCTCTCTTGAGTTTTCTCTTTTGTTCTTTTTCTTGTCTTTATCTAATTTTCCTTTCGTTTTTTGAACATCTTTAAGGTGGATGTTTTGAAGTCTTGTTTGAGTTGAACTGCTATATCAGTTGTTACAGGGACAGTGTCTTCTGATTTTAATTTTTTCCATTTGAATGGGTCATGCTTTCCTATTTCTTTATATGCTTTGTGATTTTTGTTGTTGAAAACTGGGCATTTAAAACTAATAATATGGCAACTCTGGAAATAGATTCTTTTCCCTTCCCAGGGTTTGATGTCTATGTTATTGTTTTTGTGTTTGGGGTCTGTGTTAAGGATCACCCTGAAGTGTAAATTTTAAGATCTCTAGGTCTTTTATGAGCCTTTCCCTGGGTATGTGCAGTAACTTTTGGATTTTCTCTGTATATGTAGTTGTTTTGGATGTTGTAGTCATTAATGTCTATCTTCTAAAAGGGGAAAAAGAAAACAATGAAGGGGCAGCCCTTGAAATTTCCTGGAAGTCATTTTAGCTGGTGGGAGAGGGGCTTTGAGCAGTTGGCTGGTGAGGGTACAATGGCATTGGCTACCCACCTTTTTGTACCTGTTATCAGAAGCAGTCAGAGCACAGATCCCTGATACAAGTTTTGTTTATTAAATTTTTATTGTGCTGGGTCTTTGTTGCTCCTCACAGGCTTTCTTGAGCTGTGGTGAGCAGGGACTGCTCTCTAGTTGCGGTTTGTGGGCTTCTCGTGGTGACTTCTCTTGTTGGGGAGCACGGGCGCTGGGTGTGTGGTGTCAGTAGTGGTGACACATGGACTAATTGCCCTGTGGTATGTGGGATCTTCCTGGACCAGGCATCGAACTGGGGTCCCCTGCATTGCTAGGCAGATTCTTGACCACTGGGCTACCAGGGGAGCCCCCTTTTCTTTCTTTATTTCTTGAAAATGCTTGTCCACTGTTACATTACTTTGTGTGTTGTTTGTTAAGTCTGATAACAATCTAATTCTCTAATTTGTTTTGATATTTTAATTATTTTTAAATGAAAGAGATGAATATTTTTAATGATAAAAGGTACAGTTCACAAAGATAGACGTCATAAACCATTAGACACCTAACAAAGAAACAAAGATACATAAAGCAAAAGTCAGAACAGATCTAAGGGAAAAGAAAAATACAATGATAGTGACACATATTAACATTTCTCTGAGTATTTTATCAAGTGCAAAAAAAAGAATAGGAACATCTTGAGTAATGTCATTTTTTATCTTGTTTCTTGCATTTCTTCTCCTTACTAAATTTTAATCAATTCTGATATTCCTTGGATACTTTGTACTTTTATATTTGATATATTTTTATGTTTGATATGACTTGATCTTTCCTTTTCCTGAGTTTAATCATCCCTGTTTCATCTTTTTGTTGAATGTATTTTTTTCACATCCAGTAATCCTTATTAAGAACATTTAGTTCAGTTTAAAGTGGTATGTTATAGATTTGTTTTTGATTTACGAGAAGAACTGTTCTTAGCTGAAATGTGTAGTTTTGCTTTAGTGTATAAAGTGGTGCCAGGCCTTAGTTGTGGCACATGCAGTCTCTGGGGCGTGTGGGATCTTTAGCTGTGGCTCTAATTCCCGGACCAGGGATCGATCCCGGCCCCGCTTCACTGGGAGTGTGGAGTCTTAGCCATTGGACCACCAAGGGAGTCCCTAGGTTTGCTTTTTAAAAAAATTCTTACAGTAGCTTTATATGGAATTGGTTTGAATCTTTTTATTTCTTTGCATTTAATTGACGGGTGTCCTAATTCAAAAGCATTCTTCTGTCACTTTAGTGATATGATGTTTCTTCAATGAATGTTGTTACTGCTGATGTTGTTACTGCTGATCATGGTGGAGTGGAAAAGGGGTTGTTTTTCTTCATTTTTGTGAAATCCTGAATTTTACCCCCTTTTTCTTCTTTTTTCTTCACTACCCAGGAATGCTTAAAACTGGGTAAAATGTAGTTTTATATATTTAAATAAATGTTTAAATAAATAAACATTCTTTTTCATTTATGGTTTGGGTAAGGTTACCATTATTCTCCAGACCCAAAGTCTGTATATAGGCTTTTTGAAATTATTACTTTAGTGGTGGTGGTTGTTCAGTTGCCTAGTTGTGTCTGATTCTTTGCAACTCTATCAACTGTGGCACACTAGGTCTTCCTCTCCCTCACCATTCCATCTCCTGAAGTTTGCCCAAGTTCATGTTCATTGCATCAGTGATGTCATCCAGCCATCTTATCTTCTGACATCCTCTTCTCCTTCTGCCCTCAGTCTTTCCCAGCATCAGGAACTTTTTCAGTAAGTTGGCTGTTTTCATCGGATGACCAAAATACTGGAGCTTCAGCG
Source organism: Oreotragus oreotragus (assembly GCA_006410675.1). Taxonomy (NCBI): domain Eukaryota; kingdom Metazoa; phylum Chordata; class Mammalia; order Artiodactyla; family Bovidae; genus Oreotragus; species Oreotragus oreotragus. The sequence goes on from SJYX01006977.1 coordinate 207,065, forward strand.
TCAGTCCTTCCAACGTGTATTCAGGGTTGTACTTGAGTGGTAGCAAGGAAGAATTATCTTAATATTAATGAAGTAACTAGTTCTATAAAAGTTCAACTCCTTTTTCATCTTAGTTATTTTATCTCTTTTTTCCCCCATCTCTTTTTGTTTGTTTTATATGAATACTTAGAGAACATGTGTTCACGGTTATTGGTTGTTTAAGAATTTACATGCTATGCGTTATTCAGTCGAGGTCTCAACTGTAACACAGCTGTGGGGAGATAGTATTTGAGTCTGTCTCCACTGCTTAATTAGTTTGTTATATTTAGCAATGTACATCACCTCTCTGGAGCCACCATGTAAAAATGAGGTTGAGGAGAATACTTACCGACTAGAATTATTGAATGAGATCAACATTGTAAAGCTCTTGAAACATTTAAATGAATATTTATTGTTTCAAACACTTGATACACTAAAAAAGCCTTCCTTGTAGGTGAAAGGTGAAACCTGTTGGTAACATCCTTGTTTTCTAGGTTGCTGGAGGAGCCAATATAAGTCAGATTTCAGAAGCGCTGAGCTGCTACAGGAATAGATCATGTTTTGTGAAGGAAGCCCTCTATAGGCTCTTCACAGAGACGTTTTCAACGCAAGTAACCATGCCTGCTATTTTAAAGGTAACTACAACTCAGAAATGTAATTTTTATAACTACTTATTACTTGATTCAATTAGAGTTGTTTAAAATTTGGAAAACTCAGCAGTGGCCACAGGACTGGAAGAGGTCAGTTTTCATTCCAATCCCAAAGAAAGGCAATGCCAAAGAATGCTCAAACTACTGCACAGTTGCACTCATCTAGTAAAATAATGCTCAAAGTTCTCCAAGCCAGGCTTCAGCAGTACGTGAACTGTGACTTTCCAGATGTTCAAGCTAGTTTTAGAAAAGGCAGAGGAACGAGAGATCAAGTTGCCAACATCTGCTGGATCATGGAAAAAGCAAGAGAGTTCCAGAAAAACATCTATTTCTGCTTTATTGACTGTGCCAAAGCCTTTGACTGTGTGGATCACAATAAACTGTAGAAAGTTCTGAAAGAGATAGGAATACCAGACCACCTAACCTGCTTCTTGAGAAATCTGTATGCAGGTCAGGAAGCAACAGTTAGAACCCGACATGGAACAACAGTCTGGTTCCAAATAGGAAAAGGAGTACAATAAGGCTGTATATTGTCTCCCTGCTTATTTAACTTCTATGCAGAGTACATCATGAGAAACACTGGGCTGGATGAAGCATAAGCTGGAATCAAGATTGCTGGGAGAAATATCAATAACCTCAGATAGGCTGATGACACCACCCTTACGGCAGAAAGTGAAGAAGAACTAAAGAACCTCTTGATGAATGTGAAAGAAGAGAGTGGAAAAGTTGGCTTAAAGCAAAAGATTCAGAAAACTAAGATCATGGTATCCGATCCCATCCCTTCATAGCAAATAAATGGGGAGACAGTGAAAGACTTTATTTTTTTTGGGCTCCAAAATCACTGCAGATGGTGATTGCAGCCATGAAATTAAAAGACACTTACTCTTTGGAAGGAAAGCTGTGACCAACCTAGACAGTATATTAAAAAGCAGAGACATTACTTTGCCAACAAAGGTCCGTCTAGTCAAGGCTATGATTTTCCAGTGGTCATGTATGGATGTGAGAGTTGGACTATAAAGAAAGCTGAGCACCGAAGAATTGATGCTTTTGAACTGTGGTGTTGGAGAAGACTCTTGAAAATTCCTTGTACTGCAAAGAGATCCAACCAGTCCATCCTAAAGGAGATCATTCCTGAGTGTTCATTGGAAGGACTGATGTTGAAGCTGAAACTCCAGAACTTTGGCCACCTGATGTGAAGAGCTGACTCATTTGAAAAGACCCTGATTCTGAGAGGGATTGGGGGCAGGATGAGAAGAGGACAACAGAGGATGAGATGATAGGATGGCATCGCGGACTCAATGAACATGAGTTTGAGTAAACTCTGGGAATTGGTGATGGACAGGGAAGCCTGGCATGTTGCAGTCCATGGGGTCGCAAAGTTGTACTTGACTGAACAACTGAACTGAGCTCAACTGATTAAACACATTGAATACAGTTACTTAATATGCCTTATTCTATTGTGAGTGACAGTGCCCACACAGAGAAACAAAAAGCAGTGTTAGGCTTAAACTGCCAGAAGCGTCTTAATGTTTTGAGCATCTTAATCAATCTCAATTGTTCAGATTTTTGAATTTGATTTGAGCACGGGATGATAGAATCATTGCCTAAAACAGCACTTAATCTGAAAACATGAATTCACTTTGTATAAACATTATTTATTCCTTTACTCGTTAAAATCTAAGATAATAGTTTTTTTTTTTAAATAGCAACCACGATATCCCTATAAGAATAGAACAAAATAGTAGTAATTGAAGGTAATTAATTCTAGCATTTAAAGTATTGTGAATAAAGTAAAGTTACCAGTACTGATAGGGTCAGACTTTACTTTCCTTTACAGAAGGATGAATTTCTTTTAAATGTAATTGGAAGAATTAAGTGGTTTGAGAAAGAAGACTGCTATTAGTTAAAATTAAGTGTAAATTGAAGTCTTAAAATTATTGTTTTTATTGTTTGTAATTTCTGCAGTTCCATTAAAAAAAGGCTATTTTTATGGCTATTTTTAGGTTATTTGTGTAGCATGGAGAATTAGATTTACTTATAACTTAAAAACGACACTGTATAAAGGGAAAAACTCTGGATCTTTGTTTCCCATCTGTAAGGAAGAAATTGAATTAGATATTCTAAAAGTCCGTTTCATATCTATGTGAGATTTTGTGATTTTTTAAAAATTGAAAATCATGTTTGTTTTACTTTCTGTGTATTTATATTGCAGATGATGGCAATTACATGAAATCCTAAGAGCAGTTTACAATATATAAAAAAAAAATTTCCATAGGAGCAGTGTATACTGGCTCTGAGTACATGTAGGTGTCAAAGTAAGGGGCTCTGGTCTTTCAGTGGTTCATAAACTCAGGGCTCATTTGTATATCAGCAGACTGGTCTCTGAGGAGGGGAGGGATCATTATACCTATTTGGTAGACAAAACAGATCATGTTGTCCCTGAATGTTGGAGCAGGTATGGTATATACTTGGTATAACACCTTCATTTTAAATTTATTATAGGTCTACAGAATGTGTCTTCTATTAATAGTTACCTTTCTAATGTTAGGTTTTTTGTTTGTTTTGTGGCCATGCCTGATGGCTTGTGGGATCTCAGTTCTCCAACCAGAAATTGAACCTGGGCCATGGCAGTGAAAACACAGAATCCTAACCACTAGTCCACCCGTCAGCTCCCTAATGTTAGGTTTTATCACTTTTCAAATTCAAATTTCTTCCTCCTCTTCTGGTGGATTCATCCCATCTTTTCCTCCGCTTTGTGTTTTTCTTTATCATGTTTCCCTTCCCTAGTAATTCCCTTTCCGTTCCACCCCCACCTCCATTTTCTGTCCAGATCCTATCTGAGACCCTGCCTAAATGTGTTCTCTGAATGAAACTTCTGACTTCCATACCAGAAATGATAGCTTGCTGTATGACCACCTTAGGCAGCACTTTATTTATACCTCTTGCATGGTGCTTTTCTGCCAGTTTAATCTTTTGACATCTCTTACAATGTTATTTGTTTACATACCTTATTTCTTTCATAAGGCTTTATGCTAACGAGTAGGATGTAAGTGATTCCTGTTTATATCCCCTATAGTGCTTATCATAATGCCTTGGAGAGACTGAGGCTCGATAAATGATTATGAAATCACAGGTGAGGAAACAGAGGTCCAGAGGAAGGAAGTGAGTTACCTAAAGTTATAGAGCAAATTAATGACTACGTTTGGATTAGAAGGTGTTGCTGGTGTCCTAAAAAATAAATGGTGAGGATGGGAAAAAACCTGTTACTTTTTGTCCTGATAAGCAAGTATTTTTGATAACACAGAAATCAGACTGTGTAAAGAGTGCTCATGTTGTCACATGCCACTTACATTCTTCTGCAGCTTGTGGCTGTAGGAATGAGGAATCATCCGCTGGATTTGCCAGTGCAGTTCACAGCCAGTGCTTGTGCCCTCAACCTCACACGCCAGGGCCTGGCCAGGGGCATGCCTGTTCGTCTGTTGTCAGAGGTTACCTGTCTGCTTTTCCAGGCTTTGAAAACTTTCCCCCATTACCAGCAGGTAATTCGATTGTAATATTTGACTGTGCTTCTTACTTGAGGACAGATACATGAAAAATATGTTTTATTTAGTTGTGATTTTTCATCCTGAGAGAGAGAAGGAAGGAGGGGAGGGGAGGGAGGGAAACCAATTCTTCAAGAAGGCAGAAGGTTTGAACAGACACTCCGTGAAAGAAGATAGTGCAGGTGACAGCTGAGCCCTTGGAAAGATGCTCAGTCCCTTTCCCTGTCAGGGAAGTGCAAGTTAAAAGCACATGTGGGTACACTGCACACTTGGATGGGCTTCCCAGGTGGCACTAGTGGGAAGGACCCTGCCTGCCGGTGGAGGAGATGCAAGAGACACGGGTTTAATCCCTGGCTCCGGAAGATCCTCTGGAGTAGAAGATGGCACCCCACTCCAGTGTTCTTGCCTGGAAAATTCCATGGACAGAGGCGCCCAGCAGGCTGCAAAGAGTCGGACACTACTGATACACATCAGGGCCTCACAGCACACCTAGATAACACTATACACCCCCTAGATGGGTTGAAATTTAAAAACTGACAGTATCAGGTGTTGACAAAAGTGTAGAGAAACTGAAATTCTCGTATGTTGATGTTAAGAATGAAAAACGATAAAACCAATCCAACAGTCTGGTAATTTCTTTGAAAGTTAGAGATATACCTTTCATACTACACAGTTATTTCACTCAGAGAAATGAAATTTTGTAGCCATATAGTGGCATACATAAATGCCCATAATATCTTTATTCATTATCCCCCCAATCTGAAAACTTAATGTCCAGCAACGGGTGAATAGATAAACCAATAATGATATATTCATATAAGGAAATGCTACTTGGTGATAAAAAGAAGTGAAGTATGATACATGCCACATGGATGAATCTCAAAAAACATTTTATGCTGAGCAAAATATGCGAGACATGATAAAACAGATACCAGATGACTTTATGTGAAATCTTAGAAAAGACTTATCTTTAATGACAGTATGATTTTTCTGGGGTTGAAATTTGCAAGTTAGGAATGAAGTGAAAAGTGTCACAGTGGAACTTTTAGGGGTAATGGAAGTATTTTTCATGTTGATTGTGGTGGTGGGTAAAGTTATACATAATATATATAAATGTGTCAGATCTGATTGAAATGTAAAGTTAAAATGGGAATCAATCTATTAAAATTACAATAACATGGTCTTTCCTCACTTAAAAGAAATCTGTATTTCTACTTTCTCTTGAAAAATTGGATGATCCTTCTCAATTCAGTCTGAATTCCTACATGGCCATCATTAGTTGGAGCTGATTAACAGCTGCCCCCATAAAAGAGCCTGAATTGTCCAGTTGGCCGTAATTCCTCCCGCTGGCCTATTGTTTTGCACTCTGCCTTCTTCACTTGTTTATGTTACTGCCTAGTGCCTGTTGGCATTTCAGGTTTGCTACCCCTGCCTCATACACTATACTGCTGTCATGGCAGTATATGCCACTGGCCTACTCATGGTCTTTCAAAGAGATGTTATAATTTTTTTATTCCTATAGCTTTCCTAGAAGTCCTTTTCTCTCTCCTAGTTCAGTTCCTACTAGTCATAGGTAGAAAGTAGAAGCTCTGTCACAGAGTTAGTTATGAGATCTGGTTCAGACATAGTCATTCATTAGATGGGCCAGGCTTCCAGGAATTGATTTAGATTGACACACAGGCAGGCAGCTTTCCACATAGATCCTTCTAGGGTTCAGGGGGAAGGGAGACTCCCTCTTTGCCAGAAAAGAGATTACTCTTTGGGCAAAGGTGAATGTTAGAGTCTAATAGTAAGATTGATACCAGAAACTAATATAACATAGTAAACCAAGTGAACTTCAATAAAAAATGAATTTAAAAAACTATAAAAAAATAGAAGATTGGATGAAGAACTTGGAAAGGACCAGGTATATAGTGGGCGTTCAATAAGAAAAGCTTAGAACCTTCCAAATGCTTAGAACCTTTGTTTAGAATGGGTGTACATTTGCTCAAAATTATTTTTCTTTATTCCCTTAAAGTTACAGAAGAACTGTCTGCTCTCCTTAACCAATTCCAGGATTCTTGTGGATGTTCCATTCAACAGGCAAGTATAAAACTGGATGATCTGATTTTTGGGATGTTGACCAGTATTACTCTGAGCTTTGTTGCCTTTTGGTTATTAGCCTAGCGGGGGTCTGATTGAGGCTGGGATAAAGCGTTTCGGGAGAATGTTCTGTTCAGAAGTACTGTAGTTATAAATGTTGTCTCTCGATGTGTGAGTCCGTTTCAGGGCAGTGAGTGATAACATGGGTGCTAGAAGGTTAAATATCGAATCAGGTTCTAGCTCTTCCATTATCCTTATGCATAATCAAGGATCAAACCTGTGTCTTCTACACTGGCAGGTGGATTCTTTACCACTGAGCCACCAGGAAAGCCTTGCTCTTTCTTTTTTGCATACTCTTCTCTTCTTTTTGCCAAATACTCTTGGTTTTCATAGCTGAGTCTTTATAAGTCCACAAGTGTTTTTAAACAGGATTTTCTGGGGAGGCTGAGTGATTTCTTAACTTCTCATGTATAGTTTACAAAGTTTATTGTGAGAAAAATACTGTTTTTTAGGTTAGATGCTGCCAAGTTTGTTATGAGATGGCTCTGTAAGCATGAAAGCCCCAAGATGCAAGCCATGGCAGTGAGCATAACCTCCATTCTAGCCCTGCAGGTATGTGGTTGCTAAATGCAAGACCTCTTTCCCTAGTCTTAGTGGAGCAGTGATAGAGTTGGAAACATTTCACTTTCTGCTTTTTTGTTTCTAGCTCTCACCTGAGCAAACTGCACAACTCAAAGAGGAGGTTTTCATGGCAGTTAAGGTAGGTTGTCACTTTTAGAACTTTTCAATAAAAGTAACAGTTTAAAAAATTAAAAACAGTTTAAAAGTCTTATAAAATGAACAATCTGTAGGACCTGCTACCCAGAAGAAGCTATTCTCTACTCTTAAATAGCTGTTTCTTCCGGTATTTACCTCCATATTTCTAAATAAAATGCAGCTTTTTTTTTTTGTTTTGGCTGTGCTGCCTTCGTTGCACTGTGAGCATTCTCTAGTTGCAGCATGTGGGGGCTTTTCTTGTTATGGAGCCCAGCCTCAGGAGTTGTGGCATTTGGGCTCTAGAGCACTTGGGTTCTCTAGTTGCAGGGTGCAGGCTTAGTTGTTCTACGGCATGTGAGATCTTAGTGTACTCACACCTCTCCACCACCACCAGAGATTGAATCCACGTGCCCTGCATTGGAAGGTGGATTCTTAAGCACTGTACCACCAAGGAAGTACTGCAGTTTCTTGATTTATCAGTTTTAGATGTTAACCTCCTGATTCTGCTATCAGTTCAGTTCAGTTCAGTCGCTCAGTCGTGTCCAACTCTTTGTGACCCCATGGATGCAGCACGCCAGGCTCCGTTGTCCATCACCAACACCCAGCACTTACTCAGACTCATGTCCATCGAGTTAGTGATGCCATCCAACCATCTCATCCTCTGTCACCCCCTTCTCTTCCTGCCTTCCATCTTTCCCAGCATCAGCATCTTTTCCAGTGAGTCAGTTCTTCGCATCAGGTGGCCAAAGTATTGGAGTTTCAGCTTCAGCATTAGTCCTTCCAATGCGTATTCAGGACTGATTTCCTTTAGGATTGACTGGTTTGATCTCCTTGCAGTCCAAGGAACTCTGAAGAGTGTTCTCCAACACCACAGTTCAAAAGCATCAATTCTTCGTGGTTAATTGTTGCAAACTTCTTGGTGTCAGATCCTTTGTTCTTGAGGTCAGGTCATGGTGAGGTAGCAAAGTTTCTGTAAATCTCCACCAACAGATGTTACTCTGTTTTACAAGAAAGGGCAAGGTCCTTAGGCAAAAATTTCACCCTCCAAGGTCCAAGTCCTAGCTATGAGGTGGGGGTCCCTGTAGGGGTCAGTTACCCTGCCACAAAGCATTATCCAGCACCCAGTCTGGGTTCTCTTGCCAGTGTCCAGGCCTGGCTGAAAAGGTGCATCTCAGGTGGCATCTCCCTCAGGGCCAGGTCTCCAGACCCTGCCCAGTTGTCATCTCTTAGGGAGCCCTGGACCCAGCCCTTCCTCAGGCTCCTCAGGCTGCCCAAGTGGTAGGGACTTGGTCCCACAAACTGCATCCTATACAGACTGCCACTGCTTTTAGATCACAGAGGCAGGGATGGGGGAGGGGGCCATCACCACCTCAGGGCCTGGCTCCGCCAGTGTGTGGCCTTGGCAAGGGTTCTGGGTCTCTGTAGGACACAGGCCTCAGCCTGTTCTCTGGGCCCCACAGTGATCCATGGCTGGGTGAGCTGGAGGCTCCAGGGAAGAGGCAGAGATCCACCTCTTACCTCACTCTGCACAGGACGACCACCACTCTGCCTACCATTGATTGAACGGTCTCTCATTGGCAGTTGCTTGCTTGTAGGAGGGGCCTATTGCCCTGCCAACCAGTAACTGAGCAGGATCACTAGTGGTCGGTCACTCACTGACAGTTGCTGAGTTTAGGGAGGGGCCCACTTCACCCTAACCCATGCCTGAGCAACCATTAACAGTCTTTTGGAAATGGCATTTTGGCATTTTGGAAATAGCAACCCACTCCAGTATTCTTGCTTGGAAAACATCATGGACAGAGGAGCCTGGAGGGTCCATGGGGTCACAGGGTCGGACACGACTCATGACTGAACAGCAGCCGCCATAGTCTGGTGAGGGGGAAAGTGGGGGCTAGTGGCTGCAGCACTGGCCGCGTGCTGAGGGCTGTGCACAGCCGTGCTGAGTCACACTTTTCGGTTCTCGCAGCTTTATTTTTGTGAATCCTCTAGATATATTCTCTCTGGCATATAAAATATTTGAGGTGGAATTATAACAGCACTGCCAAGCAGAGATCTTAGCACGTGGCCATCACTGTTGTACTATTTCTGTACACCCTGTTACCAGCCATTGATTGGTGCTGCAGTGGGCCCTCCCACAAGCGAACAGCTGTCAGTGAGTGACCATTATTGGTCCTGCTTAGCCGTTGGTTGACACCAGGCCCCTCCCACAAGCGGCCAACTGTCAGTGAGTGACTGTTAACGAGCCCATTCAGCAAACAGTCAGTGGAGTGGGGCTAGGTCCCACAAACTGCATCCTATACAGATTGCCACTGCTGTTAGATCACAGAGGCAGGGATGGGGGAGAGTGGTCATCAGGGAGAGTGAGGTAAAAGGTGGATCGAGGGCTTCTCCCTGGGGACCTCCGGCTTACCTGGCCTTGGGCCCTTGGGTGAGCTGGGAGGCTCAGGGAACAGGCTGGGGGCTGTGTCCTGCAGGGCCCCAGAACCCTCGCCAAGGCCACCCACTTGCCTTGGCCCAGGCCTTGAGGCAGTGGTGAACCTCTCCCCTGTCTCTTCCTCTTGACCTAGTGGTGGCGGCAGTCAGCATAGGATGCAGTTGGCGGGACCTGGCCCCCACCATACAGGTGGCCTGAGGAGCCTGAAGGCCAATTGGGTGCCTGGTTCTCCAGCGATGACGGCGGGACAGGGTCTGGGGACAGGGCCCTGAGGGAGTTGCCAACTGAGATCTGCTTCTTCAGCCAGGATCTGGCCCTCAAAGGGTGAAATTTTTGCGTAGGGACCTGTTCCTTTCTTGTCAGGACAGAGAATAATAATTGTTGGTGGAGATTTACAGAAACACCTTAGCTTACCATGACCTGACCTCAAGAACAAAGGGTCCGGTGCTAGGCCCTTTGTGGGAACGGCTGTCGTCTTCCTTTTACCTGATAGTCTAGCATGTTTGAAAGTGTGAGTACTAGCTTAACTCTGATCTAAAAGTATTCTAATATGAAATGGTATGTTGGAATCTGTTTAAGTAGTTTTTTCAAGCTGTTAGGACATACAATTATAATACTAGTGTTATCCTCTAGCCATCCTAACCTGCTCAGTGGCATAGAACAGACGTTTCTTCCTCTAGAGTATCTCCCCAGTCCCTTGCCCCCATTCCCTACGTCCTCATTCCTTGCTTAGCTGCTTTATCCTCTTTTTATTCTGGTCTCAGTTTAGGTACCACCTTTCTCTGTGTTTCTGAGTGTAAGCACAAGCTTATTCTGTTTGCCACACAGCAGGCCAATCAGGAGAGGCATTGATGGAACAGGAACTAGATTTTAATCAGATAACTAGCAGACCAAGAAGACGGCAGACTGGTGTCTCAGAAACCATCTTGCCTTAGGGACTCCCCCGGTGGTCCAGTGGTTAAGAATCCGCCTTGCAGTGCAGAGGAAGTGGGTTCAATCCCTGCTCGGGGAACTAAGATCCCACATGCCGTTGGAGCAACGAAGCCAGCATACAGCAATCCCCGAGGCCTGACACTGCTTAGAAGGTCCTTGTGCCGCAAAGAGCCCTCATGGTGCAACAAAGGTCCTGAGTGCAGCCACCAAGACTTGATATGCCAAATGAATAAATATTAAGAAAATTATTTTTAAAAGAACCAAGCCCATCTTACCCAATCGTAACTGAGATAAGATTTGGACTCCTTTTATATACCGGGGGGAGAGGGGCTCACTGGGCACTGACTGGTGGCTGAGCAGGATCACTGATGGTCGCATGTTGACAGTCACTCTCTTCAGGAGAGGGGCCCACGTTGCGCCCACTGACGGCTGAGCCGGGCTGCTACAGCTTGCACCTGCCTTGCTGCCACCACACTCTGAGCAGAACAGTGCGACCTCAGAAAGCGGCCAGGTCTGAAGAGCTGCCAGGTCACTCCAGCATGTTGTAGCCCTGGGTGGGGCGAAGCACAAGGCACACAAGCAGTGGAGACCACAGTGGCTACGTGGGGGCAGCTGACACGCCTTCCCTGGGATTGCTGTCTGAGGCAGGGGTGCTGTGGGGTCAGCCCAGACTGACTCCACTGGTCAGCTCGTGGCTGGTGAGCTGGCCCAGGTGCGAGTGTCCCCGGAGAGGAGCTCTAGCCTGCCCACCTGGGCAGTGGGTAGGCGGCGGGCATGGCCAGTGCAGAGAGGTGCAGTGTGGCGCAGCAGCCCCTCCCTAGATGGCTGGTGCCAGGGATTGGGGAGGGAAGGGCCCATCACACTCTGGGAAGGCTGCTGTTACATTTGGAGGTTTCTCACACCTTTTCTAAAGAAACTTCTTAAGCTTTTATGTGTTTCCTTCAGAGCATTTACCAAATCTTAAACTTCTTTTATTTAGTTGAGAAAAGCAATTATCTTATTTTTTTTTTTTAATCCGTCTCTCTTACCTGAATATGTGCCTGCCTTCCAAAAGGTGTTGACTAGATACTCTTAATACATGAATAATGGAATAGCTAATATGTACTTGATTATGAGGTTTATTAACAAGCACGACAACCTAGATTAAGTGATTTTTAAACTTTAATATTTTTTCTTTTGAACCTCACAAAAACCTTAGAAAATAGGTGTAACTCATTTTATAGAGAGAAGGTAGGCACCAAAGCTATTAAGTGGTCACACTGGGTTTAGAACCTCGGTTTGATTCTAAAGCTTTTCTTAACCATTGCTTTCTTTATATTGGAAACATATGAGTCAGTCACCAGCGTATCTAACTCTCTTTTTCTTTTTTAGGAACTTCTAGCAATAGTAAAACAGAAGACTGCTAAGAATCTAGATGATGTCACCCTCTTGTTTACTTTGAAAGCACTTTGGAATCTTACAGAACAGTCTCCAGCTGCTTGTAGGCACTTTATTGAAAATCAAGGATTGGCAATCTTCATCCAAGTATTGGAGGTGGGAAGACAGGATTGAGTTTGTCTGTAAAGTTATTTTCTTCATGATAAAATAACCTGTATATTCTTTTCACAGACTTTTTCAGAGACAGCAATACAAAGCAAAGTACTTGGTCTTTTGGTAAGGTGGATTATTTTGAATTAATTGTAATTGATTAAACAATAAGAAGACTAACACTTATGTGTTACCTACTATGTGCTAGGCACTTTTGTAAGCAGTTTACATTAACTTGTTTGATCTTCACACCATCTCTATAAAGTAAATACCATTATATATGAGTCAACTATTGCTATAAACAAACTACAGCTTAAAACAGCATCCATTTTATTGACTTGGGAATCTGTGGGTCAGCAGTTTGAACTCAGCTCAGCTGTGCAGTTCTGCTGGTCTTACGTGGTTACTCATGTCATTGCAGTCGTCGGTGGCTGAGCTAGACCTAGGTGCTCCAGGATGACCTGACTCACACCTGTGGCAGTTGGTGCAGGCTGTTAGCTGGGCCTTGTGTCTCTATGAGCTTCCTCACTTGGCGGTTTCAGGGCAGTGGTAGAAAGCAAGTCCACTGCACAAGTGCTTCTTCACCTTCTGCTTATGTCAGATTTTCTAATGTCTCACTGGTCAAAAGCAGGTTATACAGTCTGGGGTGTTTTTCAGCAACCAACTTCTCCAGTTCTCTGACACCAGCTGGATGTCCTACAGTTCAATTCAGTTAAATTCTGTCACTGACTGTCAGGCGTTAGCATCAGACCCTAAAAAGCTCGGTTCCACGTCTGCCTCCACATCAGGTGCCAGCTGTTAAGTTCAGAGCTACTCCTACTTCTGACTGACTTTAAGTTGAGGGATTCCACAACCCCTTTCTCAGGTTGGTAATTTGCTAGAATGGCTCACAGAACTTGGGAAGGCACTTTATTTGATATTTTAAAATCTATTTGTTTGACCGTGCTCGGTCTTATCTATGGCATGTGGGATCTTCGTTGTAGCATGCAAAAATCTTCAGTTGTGGCATTGTGGAATCTAGTTGTAGGATGCACACTCTTAGCTGCAGCATGGAGGGTCTGATTCTCTGACCGGGGATCAAAACTGGGCCCCATGCATTGCGAGTGTGGAATCTTAGCCACTGGACCACCAGGGAAGCCCCAAAGGAAAGATTTTTTCTTTGGCCGTGTCCCCCATGGCATGGGGGGATCTTTATTTCCCAGCAAGGGATTGAATCGCTGCTCTCTGCAGTGAAAGTGCAGAGTCCTAACCACTGTGTGTTCGTGCTAAGTCGCTTCAGTCATGTCTTGACTCTTTTTGACCCTGTGGACTAGCCTGCCAGACTCCTGTCCATGGAATTCTCCAGGGAAGAATACTGGAGTGGGTTGCTGTGCCCTCCTCCAGGGGTTCTTACCAACCCAGGGATCGAACCCACGTCTCTTACTTCTACAATAGCATGCAGGTTCTTTACCACTGGTGCCCACCTGGGAGGCCCCCTAACCACTGTACTATCAGGTGAAGTCCCCTGCTATTTTTAATTTTTTATAGATACAACTCAGAAAAAGTCAAATGGAAGAGATAGGTTGTCTCCAACAAGAAACTCTTATTCCTGCAGCCACAAGGAAGTGAATCCTACCAACAGTCTTGAGTGAGCTTGAAAGTAGTCTCCCCACCCCCACCTCACCCATTGGAGCCTCCAGCTGTGAGCATGTAGCCCAGCCAGCACTTTGACTGCAGGCTTGTGAAACCCAGCTAAGCAAGGCCCGTTCAAACTGTGAGAGGAAAAATGTGTGTTGTTTTAAGCCACCAAGTTTGTGTTAAATTTGTTAGACAGTATCGAAAACTAATATAGTACATAAAATAATGAAACTACTACCTGCCTTTCATTGTTACCATTAACATTGACGTAACATATAGCAGGCCCCGGGAATGTTAAGTTTTTGAGTCAGACCTGGATTTGTAATCTACTCCAACCAGTTGTTAGCGATGTGAAGCTGACAAGTTAGTCTTTCTGAGTGTCAGATTTCTTTGTAGGACTATCAAAGATTAAATGAGATGAGGCAGATAAAAAAAGACATAAGATAAGGCAGATAAAAAAGACATTTCAGTCTATCTAAGTGCAGTGCCTGGCACTTAGTAAGTGCTTCCTCAATGATTTGTTCTTATTAATCATCTTTGTCATCAGGGGATGGGTTTATAGTAGATGGGAGGCTAAATCAGAGGGAGGAGGGGGGACTGAGTGTTCTTACATGTATCTGAGCTGAGCAGTAAGAGGGAGAGGAACCAGTTCCTGATAGTCTCTACTCCATCTGCCCCGTAGAACAACGTAGCTGAAGTCAGAGAACTCTTTTCCAAGCTGATTACTGAAGATGTGGTAAAGCATATCAGCAGCTTGCTCCATAGCAAGGAATTGGAAGTGAGCTATTTAGCTGCAGGCATCATAGCCCACCTGACATCTGATAAACAGCCCTGGATATCCTGTGACCTCCAGAGGACAGCGCTTCTCCAGGATCTGGTATAAGGACTGTTCCTCTTTACAAAATCCAGAGTCACCTCTTCTTGCAGAAAACTTATTTTTCTAGGTCATAAGAGTTTTTGAAATATGTGTTAATTGTAGAAGATGGGAAAGATAGAGAAAAATATAAACACAACATTATAAATCATCCACACCTTACCACCCAAAGCTAACCTCTCTTAACATTTTTTGCATTCTTTCTGATACTTTGCTTTTATAAAATTAAGCATGCAAACAGTTTATGTAGGTTATTCCACTTCTGTTTCCCACTTTGAGCTCTTTTTAAAGCTGTTTCTTTTGGTGTTTACCTTCTTATCTCTAATGTAGGTTGTTATGCCTTGACTTTGTAGTTTTAGACGTTGTCAGTTTATTTCCCACTTTGGAAAATGAGAATTCCCAGGGCACATCCTTTCTTATACTCCAAGTGTATGCCTTTCAGTAACATTCAAACATATTCTGTCCACGTCAGCTTCTCTCCCAAGCCTCTGTTTTTGTTCCATCTGTTAGATATATTTTGTAGATCTGTGAGATCCCAGGAAGTTCCTTTACTGTTGTCCTGAAGATTCTCTTTGCTCCTTCATGTTGGAGTCCCTGTTTCCTGGATTGCATACCTTCCTGTTCTTTGGTATACTCCCTCATTCTGTTGGGTCATATCCTCCAGTAGCTTCCTAAGAGATGTATGAAAAGAATTTGAAACCTTTTATATTTGAAAGACCTTTATTTTGCACTCACCTTTAGTTGATCAAATGGCTGGATATAAAACTCAAAAGTACTGAAATATTTTCCTTTCACATTTCCAGGTCATTGCTCCATTGTCTGTTAATTCCTTGGTATCACTGTTGAGAAGTCCTGTGCCATTTTTCTTTGGAAGCTTTAAGATCTTTATCTTTCTTGTTTGGAAATCTCAGTGATGTGCCTTGATCTGAGTTTACTTTGATCTGTTCCATTGGCTGCTTACTGCTCTGGAATCTTGTTTTCCTTCAGTTCTAGGAGATTTCTTTCTATCCTTTTCATTCCTCTATCCCTTCTTCCTCTTTTACTTCCTTACTTATTTCCTCTTTTTCTCCCTGCCTCCCTCCCTTGCTTAATTCCTATTCTCCTGATTGAAAATCATAAGCTTGGTTTCCAACAGTCTAAACACCCATAGAAGGATAGAGTTGAGGGCAGGGGCACCTCAGCATTTAGTATTTAGATTTTTCACTTTAGCCCCCTGTTTTTAGCATGGTACTTCCAACCTCAGTTGTTCATAGGGTTGCCCAGTCCAAAACTTGTTGTAAGGGGTGGTAGAGGAGATCTGGTAGTCTTGATTCTTTGGTACTTTGAACCGGTCCTCCTGTTTCTAACCCTACCTGTAATCTCACTTCCTGAAGCGCTTTGTGTGCCCAGTTTTTAAGTCTGTTAGGGGTTCTGTTCAGAATGGTTTGTTTCCTTCAACCTTCCCCAGTGCTCATCTGTTAAATCACTTACCGTTTCTCTTCTGCTTTGTTTCATGTGTATTTATCTTCTTCTAAACCAGTTGTACTGTTCTGTTCATGCCCAGTCTTTCCTCTTTAAACAGAAGTCCCTTCCTGGTGTATTGTTTTCCACATGACTTTCGTCATGTTCTACGTATATAATGGCTGTCTAATAGCTGGTTGGTTAGGTATACCTAAATTTGAGTAGTCCTCGATTTTGAAGATTTATATTGTTTCATGTGTGTATAATTATAAATGACACGAAACAATACTAGAATCTTGATTTCTCTTTTTGTGTAGTATGCAACCATCCAGAAATGGCCAAGTTCAAGTTGTAAGATGACAGCTTTGGTCACTTACAGGTAATTTCATGATGGTATAGTGCTTCTCTTAAAGCTTGTCCTCAGTCTACTCACTCTGTAGAGGCCATGGTATAATAAAATATTAGAATCAAATAGCCTTGTATTCAAATCCGATTTCTTTGTGATACTTATAAAATCACTTTAAGAAAATCTCTGAGACTTTAGTTTTTGTCATCTGTAAAATGAAGCTGGCAGTGTGCAATATTGAGGGTGGAATCAGTTATTGAATGTATAGTGTCTAACAGAATATAATTTTTTAAATGCTAGTTCCAATTATATGCTCAGCAATACATCTGTCTTAATGAAGAATTGACTCTGGGGGTGGCTGTGGGAATGTTAAAAATTATTACTGTATCCCTGATGTTAGCCTGAGTTCTGAAGAAACTTGTTTGTACTTATTTAGATCCTTCAAGGCCTTTTTCCCACTCCTTGGCAACTTCTCTCAACCAGAGGTTCAGCTCTGGGCACTATGGGCCATGTATCATGTCTGCAGTAAAAACCGTATGTATTTAAAAATAATTGTTTTTTAACTATTTTTTTTTATAAGGATTAAGTTCAAGATGGAATTTTGAAAAATTGTTCTCTTATGTCCTGATTGTAACACTTTTTAAGAAGAAACTAAAGAGCTTGTATTAGTATAAAAAAAAGCTACAGAATCATAATTTATTTGGGGATGGATGGTAAGCAGTATAGAAAGTGAAAGAGTGCTCCCGTTCCTGTTCCCCACAGGCAAGCACTGCTCATTAGCTAACTACAACTATCCTTCCAGGTAATTTCCTGTATATATGCTACACTTATTAGATACTGTACGGGCATATGTTTTTAGACAAAATGGGCTCATTCTATGCATGGTATCCTATAGCTTTCTCTTTTTCACTGAATATTTTATCATGATAACTATCTTTCCTATAAGTAATACATAGTTTTGCCTCTTTGTAGTGGTTTGTGGGAGACTGGGAGGCCAGATGTCAGGAGTTGTTTCTCAGGCAAATTAAATGTTTTTCCACATTTGCTGTTTTAAATTCCTCTTGGGCATTCTTGGCTTTTTTTCTTTGCTAAGGATTATTACTAAAATTTTTGCTTGTATTATTTTTCTTAATATCTGAAATTAAGACATATATTCTTAATTTCTTAAACATAATATTTTTCCTAATATCTGATCAAAATACGACTTTTTAGAATTTCCATATTGAAAATCTTAATTACTTCACAATTTGATAGTTTTCGTATTTGACAGAATTTCATCGAAATTGTTCATAACCCCGGATACACGTTTCTTGAGATCCTTTATTAAATATCTGACTTTATTAATACCTGTATATGAGGAGTCAAGAAAAGATAAGTGTATATATTATGTCAAGTTCACTTACTTATATCATTCACTACTCCTTAGATTCTAATAAGATTTCGACTTCACCGTCTTATTAATCCTTTCTTGACTCTCTTTTTACCAAAAATTCTCGAACGGGATTGTAAAGAGAGATAAAAACCGATGTGGGTGTCGTACACTCTAGAATTAAGGGGGTCCTCCATAACTCGGACCCGAGGATGTCACCTTAGAATCTCAGGATTGGTCACCTGGTGGTCCCCCTTTTTTTTTTTTGGTGTGTGTGTGAGATATATAAATCCTTTCTACGTATACAGACCACTAACTCTCTTCTCTGGGGTCTTGGTCTGATAAACTTGAAATGAGGGACAAAGAGGTAAATGATTGACACCCTCGAACTCGTTCAATGAATTGGTAAGACACAGGGTCAAATGAGTAGACATTTTACCCCTAGGTTCATGGACAAAATATCCTGACAATACTCTTAATTTACTCAATTGTAAACGTTTCGTAAATTTGTAACGAACCGAATATCATAATCGTAAACGTGTATCGTATCATAATCATGTTCGTATCCGTCACCGTTGGGTGAGGTCATGACAACGGACCTTTTAGGGTACGGTGGGCTGCAGTCCATGGGGTTGCTAAGAGTTGGACACGACTGAGCGACTTCCCTTTCACTTTTCACTTTCATGCATTGGAGAAGGAAATGGCAGCCCACTCCAGTGTTCTTGCCTGGAGAATCCCAGGGATGGGGGAGCCTGGTGGGCTTCCATCTATGGGGTCGCACAGAGTCGGACACGACTGAAGCGACTTAGCAGCAGCAGCAGTACACTTTGTGAGTATAATCTGCAGAGCTGAGTCAAAATGTTATGAATGTTTATAATTTGGTGAGTATTGCTAAACTGTCTTCCAGAGAGTTGATTACCAGTTTGCATTCCCATCAGCAATATATGAGAGCTTGCAGTTTCCTTTTATTGTTGGAAAACTTTTAGTTGAATTTTTGATCTTTGCCATTCTAAGGTGAAAGTGATTCTAACTTGACATTTTAAGTAAGGTTAACTGTTTTTTCTTACATTTGGTTTGTCTGTTGGTTTCCTTTGTTTACTTTTTGTTTACTGTTTTTTTTAATCGTTTTCTTTTTAATTTGAAGGAACTCTTGCAAATATTTTTTTCCAGTTTATTGTCTTGATTTTATTCATTGTTTTTGCTCGTCATTGTTTTGTTCTATGGCCTCTGGATTTCAGATCATGGTTATACCGTACAAAACTGATGAACATTTTCAGAAATTTTCTTTTAAAATATTACCCTCCAGCTATTCTCTCTATTCCTTTCTTATAACATTTATCAGAAATATCTTATACCTCCTCTCAATCAGTCCTACATATCTTGTAACCATTAAAAAAAGGGTCCATGTCTTTGTTTCTTTTCACTGCATTCTTGGTTGTCTTAGTTGTGTGTCTTTTTCTTTTTAAGATTTTTATTGGTGTGGATGGACCATTTTAAACTCTTTATTGAATTTGTTACAATACTGGTTCTGTGAGTTTGTTTTTTTTTTATGTTTTGGTTTTTTGGGCATGAGGCATATGGGATCTTAGCTCCCCAACCAGAGATCAAACCCATGACCCCTGCATTAGAAGGCAAAGTCTTAACCACTAGTCACCAGGGAAGTCCTTTAGATGTGTTTTGGATCGTGGTTTCTGTGTTTAATTGACTATTTCACTGATTAAGAGAATCCTTTTCACACTGAGTTGTGGACATGTCCCTTTAGTACAGTTTTGTATTTGCTTCTGTCAAGTGTTCTGGAGGTTCTCCTGGGGTTGGTCTAATCCTTATATTAATTTCTTAGCTCAAGGATTCCAAGAACATTTAGGCTAGTATAAATTCAACCCCTGTACCAACTTGGGACTTAGGAAAGACTTCTCCCCAGAACCCAGGCCAAGATAGAGATGTTTCATTGTCTTATCCCTTGTCTTGTTTGGCCTTTTGAGGGGCCAAATGTATGCAATATTTTTGCTTCTGACTTCCTAAAGTTAAAATTGAAATTCCTAGATTACCGAAACTGACAGTCCCTTCCTACTCCAGAAAAGTTACAAGTGAGGTTACATGAGCTTTAAGTGCTTTTTTTTTTGCTCTTTGTGTCTGACTCCTTGCATTTCCTTTACTTTGTACACTCAACCATGAATTAAAAATTTTTCAATTATATTTAATCCAGCCTCTGGTATTTTTAGGTTGTCTAGCTCAGCATACTGCCTGAACATGAAATTTTTATTATTTTTGTAATAAAAGAAGTTCTTATCCTTTTAGCTAGAGATATTTGAAACAGAGTTGTCTGGAAATAAACTTAGTAAAATAATCATCCATTATCAAATTGCATAATCCAAGCATTATTGGCATCTTTAAAATGATGAATGTGGTAATTGGGAATATTTAAAACACCAACTTGAACATCAGGTTTCTTTCCTTGATTTTCTTTCAGCCAGCAAATACTGCAAGATGTTAGTTGAAGAAGAAGGATTGCAGCTTTTGTGTGACATCCGGGAGCACAGTGAGGCAGACCCCCAAGCACAGCAGATTGCAGCTTCCATTGTAGATGACTTCAAAATGCATTTTATGAATTACCAGAGACCCTCTCTCTGTTGAGGGCCTTGCTTAACCTCAGGGCCTCAGAGGTGCTGCGTCTTCAGTATCAGGCCTTCTGCTGTATCAGCAATCAAGTGTTGGATTGAAACAAGTTGTTGTTGGAATTTGTGAGCTGACTGCCTTGTTGGCCATTTGGGGGATGATTTTCTGTAAGTTATAAGAAGTTTGGATTTGTGTGATAGCCATAATCTCAAATCAAGTTGGAATCATTCTTGGAATACCTTTTCAGTAGTTTTGAAAAATCAAGCCCTGGACTTTGTGGGAAGACCTGTAAGCTTTTGTTAGATAGTTAATTTTCTCTAGCCCTGACTAATTTCTTAACTGAGTATTTGTCAGAGGAAAGAAAAAAAGAAATACCTATGGGGGACCTCTGTATTTATGTTAAATTTCATGGTTGAAAGAATCCCCTGAGTTGTTATTCCTGGCTATATGAGACCTTTGGAAAAGAAATACATGAAAGAGTTCTAGGAAACACGCGTATTTAGATGTATTGTTTGGAAGGCAGAACCTCTTTTGGAGGGAAGGGAAAAATTTTTTTTAATACATATCAAATTACCTTCCACTTGTTGGGTAGAGGAAAGAGAAGTACATTTTTATGATTTTTGGATAGTCTACCTTTGACCTTTTTTCCTCCAACTTTACACATTAGACCGAATGAGCATAATAACATTGTGGGTAATTGGTGCTGGTGGGGCCTGGTCACAGGACTGAGAGGTGTTCAGATGAAAGATTATATAGCGAGTATAAATCCCAATCCCTCAGATTTGAGTGGGACTGTGACCAAAACAGAGGAAGGGCTGTGCCAAAGATTTAAAGAGGTGCTCTTACCTAACTTGGATGAGAAAAATAACAAGCTTTTCTGAGAACCAACCTCAACCCCAGTATAAGCTCTGAGAGGCTTTTGTTTGTGCCCTCTGCAAACGTGCTCTATGGAATAAAGTCCTTTCTCACCTTATTATTGGCAGTCAGTGAAACATGTTATGCCATTCATCTAAATTTTTCGAAGAAACAAAACTTTTTTAAAATTGGTAGCTTATTTTAGGACTAGATTTTTATACTGTAAGCTGGCCAGATTTATATCATCTTTTGAAATCAGATGAGGTTTATTCTTACTATAAATTGTTTTTTCAAACTATTGCTCACTGGTGTCCCACTGGATAAGGGGAATTTGTGACCTGCTTCCTTCAACTGCCCTGAAACTCCACAGATTTTCTCATTCACTCTTCTGCATGATTCTAAAAGTATGTCTTAGTTTCCTGACGTGGGTTCCACATGTCAGAACATGCTGTTACCAGACACTAGTTTGGGCTGATGTGAGGAGGGTGAGTGGGAAATAGTGCCTGTTGAGGTCCAGTTCAGCACTGGGCACCTCTGTACGTCTTCTCTGATTTTCAACAGTCCTCTGGGATAGTTTTATTCTCCCCACTTAACAGATAAGAAGAAGGAAGTACAGCAAGATGGTTACTTTTAAGTAGACAAATACTGCTCATGTGATTGGTGCTGATTCCTAAGACTTGGGTTCTTGTCTTACTTCTCCTTCCAGGAAATGAGTACAGCTTTAAGGCACATTTGTTTTTAAAAGCAAGTCAGCAGTGTTACTGGTCTGTGTCCATGCCCAGGCCCATGGTTCAGTAACTCCTGAGCCTGCCCAGGCGCAGGCTTAGGAAGCTCAGATCAGTGAAAGAAGGACCACATGACTGTCTCTTGCCCTGCCTTGTTATAGGAGGAGGGCTGCTGAGGCTAGTATGCGCATGTGTATATCAGCCCCCCTTTATTTCAGAGTGCCATCATCTTGCTCACTTTTTTGCTTATGCTATTCCCCTCAGTTTTCCTCTTCTTTGCCTCCATTGCCTGTTTGATCCTTCAGCCTTCAACTGCAGCATTACCTGTCCATTTCTCAATCTTCCATGTTGTCCACCTGAGTTAATCATTCCCTTCTCAGGGCTCCTGAAAGTTACTAAATGCAGCAACAAAGATTTGCCTGCCACCCTACAGTTTACAAAAGGTTTTCACAGCAGTGATTTCATCTGGTTCTTAAAAGAACACTGTACATTAATCATAACTCATGTTTATGGAACATCAGGTATTTTATTTATTATTTTTTAATCCTCAAAACAGGTTCATTATAGTTGAGGAGGCTGAGGCAAACAGTGAGTAACTGGCAGAGAGCTGAGTCTATTCAACCACAACCAAGGTTTCCGTACTATCTCTGTTGTACTGAGAAAGAAATGGCTATTGCAGGGTGGTTCTTACAGCCTCTTGCCATCACTGGTGAGCATCTAATAACCGAGACGCAGAGGTCAGGCTTGAGTGCCAGTGCTATAAAGGCCCAGAGGGGTCTGTTTTATCTTTAGTTTATCGTTCTATTAGGGAGAGACAGGTATGCTCCAAAGCAAACCCTACTCCAGTGATGAGCTTGCCTGGGTGAGGAGTAGTGAAGGGAGCAGTAGGTGGCATCATCAGCACCCTAGTACCAGGCACCGTGCCTGTCATTTCCTATCCGTCATTGTCCTTGTGAGGCAGCTGGAACCCAGAGAGGTGAAATGATGAGGGCAAAGGAGCTGCACTTCTTCTGGATCCTGCCCTGGAAGGTGTGCATCTCTCTTGCTTCAGGTTAAACGGAGGTCACTCGCCAACAAATCTGGGGAGGCGCTTCTCCCTGAAAGCAGCCATGCCTTCCAGCCGATCCCGGGTTGGGATGTTCTAAAACAACATACAGAGTATCAGTTTGCAGGGACAGGTCCATAAACCAGTAAAGACGTGCTCAAGGTTGTTCAGCCCATGGCGAGGCAAGAATCCAAGTCTTTCGCTGTCTTTGGACTCTGGTGTTGGGTCATGCAAACCTGTGGCCCTTGGGGGCTCCTTGGTCTCCTCACACCAGCCTGATTTTGTGCACAGTGTACGTCCCTCTGAGAGCTCACAGTCTCATTCAGCAGTCTGAAATGAGGCTGCTCGGTAGAAAACAAAGACTAGACTTTGTGGTAAGAGCTCTGGCTTTGAATCCTGGTATGCAGTTGGTTTACATCAGGTTCTACAAGTTCCCAAACCCCTGTTTAGGAGGATTTTTTGTTACTTGTTAGCCTGGAGATTAATGTTTTTGACTCACTAGGGAGTAAGGGGCTAAATGGATCAGCCACAGTTTATTGTCCTACCATCGAGCATACACAACCTATAGGCAATAATCAAGGCCTTGGCGTCCTCCAGCCTGGGCTGTAGGCTGATACAGCCTGGCCTGTACCAGTAGCCACTGATACAGAGAACTCAGAAGCTGCTATTCTCCTGTCAGGTTCCTCTGTGATTCTCTGGGCGGCAAAGTAGGGCAGGGTACAGCACCATTAGATGGCTGAGGAAGCAGTCCCAGAGAGTGCTCTCTGGCTCCCCTGGGATCAGTGCAGGCTGACCGAGGAGAGGAGTGCCCCAAAGACCGGGGCACTCCCGGGTTGGGAGGAAACTATTTAACTGGTCATGTACTAATAGTACCCAAGGACCCCACTCTGGCCTGGCCTCTGCTTAGAAGCATGCAGGACTGGCAGCAGACACGTACCTGGGCATAGCATATCCCTTCAATGGCCATCCCTGATTCAATGTCCACCTGCAGGAAAGAAGTGGTTCCTGGATCAGCTTTGCCCATCTCCATGTGCCCTGGGTGTCAGCTCGCCCTGCTCTCTACACCACTTCTGCTGTTTCCTGGATTCTTCAGCAAAGAATTATCCAGACTTACTGTATGCCAGCCCATATGGAGCGAGATGGTGTGATAAGGAATCCCCTACCATTCATTACAGAGGTGAAGCAGTGCTAGGATGAATGGGGGCTGTGAGAACAACAGGGAAGATTACAAACAGCCTTAGAGATGAGGAGGGAGTGTGTGAGCTGTGCTTGCACCCATTGTTCCCTCCTTCCCCACCTGGCTGCCTCACCATGCCTCCTGTCACCCCCATTGCCCTCAGAACTAAGGCCTGCGTGACTTGGCCCCTGGCAGCTTCCCAGTCTCCACTGTCCACTGCTTGCTAATACTCACTTAGAGGCACCATTGTAAGAGAAGTACTGTTCATAGCAGCAGTTATTTTCCCTACTACACAGCTGAGAAATCTGAGGCATAGAAAGGTGGAGTGGCTTGTGTAAAGACACAACAGTGTGCAGAAAAACAGGTCTTGGAACCCAGACCTTTCTCTCTCCAGCACCAGGGCCCATGCCCCTAACCTCACTGCTGTGCTGACTCACTCATCCCTTTCTCCTGTTCAACTGAGTTGCTTATTTATACACCTCTGTGTTTTCTCTCACACTTTCCAATTTTTCTGGAATTCTTATCCAGCCTAAACCCCAGTTCTAGTGCCTCTCCAGCGCAGCACTGTCCAGCCCTGTACCCAGTAGCCCCATGGATGGTGCAGCTCTACCCCTCCAGGCTGTCTGCTTGGTGCTCTTGACTTTTTATTAGTGATTCGTGTCAGTCCCTCTCCCCACCTTGGGGGCAGTGACCATATTTGATTCATTCCGGTGTCCCAGTTCAGATCCAGGTTTAGTGTGTAATGAATGAATAAGCTGATGTGTAGAATGAGTTAGCTGCAGCCAAGTCAGCATGCCTGAGCCCCATCTGTGAGGCCGCATTACTGACCACCAGCATCATTCTGAGAACATGGACTGATAGCCATGCAGACCTGGGTTCTTGTAACTCATTTGCTCTGTGACCCTGGGTAAGTCATTTACCCTTTCTGGACTTCAGTTACTTTCTCTCTCCAAGGGAGAGAAATGAGGATGAAATATAATTTAGAGTATCACATGGCCAAACTTCATTTTGTAGATGGGTAAAACTAAGGCACAAAGAGAGAGGTTCAGGCTCCAAGTCTATTAGAAGAGTCCGATTCCTGAGTTCTTTGCAGCTGTGCTGTCCATCTGTGTGCCCTGAAAGCACTGCCTCCCAGCCACCCCACTGACCTTAGCAGATGCTCAGTTCCGACCCAGAAGCCTCTCACCTCTATCCCTCGGTCAATGGCTACTTTGCTCAGCCGCACAGCAATGGGGGCCTAGGGAAGAGCAAACGCTTGGTTGAGAAGGGGATCAGTCAGTGCTCACAGTTAGGCACACAGGGGCAGGAGGAGAAGGGGACGACAGAGGATGAGATGGCCAGATGGCATCACTGACTCAATGGACGTGAGTCTGAGTGAACTCCGGGAGATGGTGATGGACAGGGAGGCCTGGCATGCTGTGATTCACGGGGTCGCAAAGAGTCGGACATGACTGAGCGACTGAACTGAATTGAACTGAAACACCTGTTCCACCAGATTTCCTGGAGCACAGAGTGCCTCACTCCACCCTGAACTTCCTCTAGGGGAAGTGTTAAAGGTCAACAGCTGCAGCAGCACAGGGTTCAATCTCCACAGAGACAGATGGCAAATGCTTTGTTACATGGGTAAAACTAAGGCACAAAGAGAGAGGTCAGGCTCAAAGTCTGCAGGAAGAGTCCAGTTCCTGAGTTCTTTCCAGCTGTTCTGTCCATCTGTGTGCCCTGAAAGCCATGCTCCCCAGCCACCCCACTGACTTTAGCAGACCCATGTTCTGACCCAAAACCTTCTCACCTCTATTCCTCAGCCAATGGCTACTTTTCCCAGCTGCACAACAATGGGGGCCTAGGAAAGAGCAAACACTTGGTTGAAAAGGCGATCAGTCAGTGCTCACAATTAGGCACAGAGGCTCCATGATGGGGGAAGAGGTCTGGGTAGCAATCCAGCTATTCTAGTGACAGTGTTTACTTTTGTTAGTGTTGTACCTACTAATTAGCTGATGTTCCTTTTCAATAACGAAGGAAGCCTAACTAATTGATCCCTAACCCTCCTAGTCCTGACCATCTGGAATTCTTGTCATTTAATACATCCCTCCAGCAAGTACAACATACTCCATCGTACACATGCTTTCCCACCCACAGACTTGTCTAATGGTCACAGGCTGTTCCCCATCCCTTCAGGAAGGGTTTAATTGAGGCTCAGGGTGGTGAAGCAGGTGGCCACGTTCATCCAGTCAATGGTGAAGCTTGGATGATTCCCAGTCACCTTTCCCACGCTGCTCCCTTCCTCTACCCCTCTCATCTCAACAAATACCAGTCTCCACTGCAAGCACGTTTTTCCCCAGTAGGGTGAAAAAAGGTCGGTAGTAGGAACTTGGACTTTGGACTCTGGCAGCCTGGATCGAAATCCGGAGGGGCATTTTGTAGGGCCACTTGGAAGCAAAAGCACCAAAGTGACCCCCTTTGCCTCACTGATCTTGCTTCTAGTTGTCTTGTGCCGCTGCAGGTCTGGCTCTCCATCCTGGGCCCTGCTTCCAGGCAAGGAGTGCATTTGCCTCATATTTTATTCACATTGTATTATTTGAAGGTTTTGTAAGACTTTATCAGGAAAGAACAATTTAAAAAGTCTGTTAGCGTTGAAGGCATAAAGGAAAAACTTGCTTCATAAAGATAAAAGAACTTCAGACTTGGAAAAATACCACAGATTCAAGCAAAAATCAAGAAATGGGAAAATATATTTGTGATATTGTGACAGAGCTTTTCCTTTACAAAAAGCTGGTATATATATATTTATTTTTTTTAGTATTCACAAAGTATAGAAAGGTAGTTGAAAAAAAGACATGAGGTATGCTCAGCTTTACTTTTAAAGAAAAATAAATCAGAACAGTTAGGTGCTCCTTTTCACCTCACACTTGGAAACTGTAAAAGGTTGGTAATGCCCATTATTGTTGAGATTTAGGAAACAAGTATTTGCACACATAATTGAATGGAGAGTAAACCAGTACAATGCTTCAGGAGGACATTTTGACAAGAACTGGCAGATTAGATAGATGCCCATGCTCTTTCATGTTGTAACTCCATGTAGGCATCTGCCCTACAGATGCACTTTCAGGAGTATACACTAAGATGTCCAAAGTTATTCATTCCAGCTATTTTTCAGGCACTTAAAGATGTCAGTAATGTGATGTTCCTCATTAGAGTACTGATTAAATGATGGCACATTCATACCATTAATGAGAAAGTGTGCAGTTTAAATGAATGAGGTTAGTAAGTATGTGCTGAAATGGGTAACTCTCCAGATACTAGGTAATAAAAGGAAGCTGCATAGTGCTGTGTATATTATTCCATTTGTGTAGAAGGTGTTGGTGTGATGTGTCTTTGGGGAGAAGGGTCGAGAGAATGGAGAACTTCACTTTTTATTTTATACTTTTCTATACTGTGTGAATTCTTTTGTGTGTGTAGTTTGTTTTTAAACATCAGTTAGAACTTGACTAGCCTTTAAAGGTGTGTTCCTTCTCCCCTAAGTTGTCCTAAAGGAATTTAGAATTATTTGATATGTGAGTATATGTGCACATTTTACATGTACAATGAAAATTTCTGGAAGAGTATGCAAACTGTTAACAGTGGTCATCTCTGGGGAGTGTGACTAGGGAATTGAGGAATGTTTTGGTAACCAACTGTCCTGGTTTGCAAGTGACTGACGTGTTGTTTTACGATGTGGAACTTTTCACTTTGAACCTGGACAGCCCCAGGAAAACAGGATTACCCTACTTTTGATTTTGACTCTATGTCCTTTGATCTGCTTGTTATGAACATGTATTATTTATTTCTGATTTCTCATTAGAGAAAATTGAAAACTATATAGCCATGTTATCTCTGTGCTGAAAACACACATATTTATGTTTCTGAGTGTGTCTGTGCATGTATGCATAATTGTAGTTGAGCCTTGAACAGCCTGGAGCTTAGGGGAACTGATCATTCATGCCGTAGAAAATCTGTACATAACTTTACAGCCAACCCGCCCTGTAAAGAGTTCTGCATCCACAAGTTCAACCAACCTTGGGTCATGTAGTACTGTAGTATATATTTAGTGAACAACAACAAAAATCCATGTAGAAGTGAACCTGCACAGTTCCAGCCGGTGGTGTTCGAAGTAACACTGTGTGAAGCAGATCAATTAGAAATATGATGGATCATTTTATGTTACTTGGAAATGAGAACAGTGAGTCACAGTTGCCACAGGATGTTCCGTTTCTTTGATGATCCATGGAAAATGTAGCCAAATCCATATTCCTGCGGGAAAGCATATGTACCACTTACAGGGAAAGTCTGAGTGTTAATTTGTGGACCTTGTGTTTATTGACAGGCTCTTTTGGGCTGTAGGGCTTCCTTGGTGGCTCAGAGAGGAAAGAGTCAGCCTGAAAGGCGGGAAACCTGGGTTTGATCCCTGAGTTGGGAGGATGCCCTGGAGAAGGAAATGGCAGCCCACAACAGTGCTCTTGTCTGGAAAATTCCATGGATGGAGGAGCCTGGTAGGCTAGAGTCCATGGGGTCGCAGAGGATCGTACCAACTGAGCGACTTCACTTTCTTTTTGGGGTGAATGTAATTTCTGGAGCATTTTGACTCCCTGGTAGTGGTAGTTTCTCCACTAGAGGGCAGCCGTCCACCACAGTATCTATTGCACTCGTAGGGAATCTTCATACTTGACTCTCAATGGCACTCTGTAACTCACCTGGAAGTTAAACAGGTTGCATCAGAAAGTCCCAGCATTTGCAGTAGTGATTCTATCACTAGTTTTCGATATGATGTTGAGACTACTGGGGTGGGTAGCCTATCCCTTTGCTAGCGGATCTTGCCAACTGAGGAATCGCACAGGGGTCTCCTGCATTGCAGGAGCTTTCAGGGAAGTCCCTTGGTATGGAAAGCTACTTTTAAATACTGAAATAGCAGTAATGAATAAAATACCATTATTTGAATATATTGAAAAATCTGAGGGCTGAATCATCTTGAGATCAAGCTCAAAGACCCAGTTATTTTATGCAGAGACAAGCCCTATACAAATAGGCCTCCCACTCCCTGGAAGTGTAATCAGCTACTACCCCGAGTTACTCAGAGTTTTGTATCAGTTGAGAGACTTTCTGACCAAGTATAAGAGAAACACGACAGCATTAAAATGAACAGCTTCAGACTCTCCATTTATGTGTGATGAAACTATAAATAAGAAATGAAGACAAAACAAATGCTTTTAAACCAAACTTGCCATCAGTTTTTTACAGTCCTTGCAGGTCAGGAAGCAACAGTTAGAACTGGACATGGAACAACAGACTGGTTTCAAATAGGAAAAGGAGAACAGTTTACAAAAGGTTTTCACAGCAGTGATTTCATCTGGTTCTTAAAAGAACACTGTACATTAATCATAACTCATGTTTATGGAACATCAGGTATTTTATTTATTATTTTTTAATCCTCAAAACAGGTTCATTATAGTTGAGGAGGCTGAGGCAAACAGTGAGTAACTGGCAGAGAGCTGAGTCTATTCAACCACAACCAAGGTTTCCGTACTATCTCTGTTGTACTGAGAAAGAAATGGCTATTGCAGGGTGGTTCTTACAGCCTCTTGCCATCACTGGTGAGCATCTAATAACCGAGACGCAGAGGTCAGGCTTGAGTGCCAGTGCTATAAAGGCCCAGAGGGGTCTGTTTTATCTTTAGTTTATCGTTCTATTAGGGAGAGACAGGTATGCTCCAAAGCAAACCCTACTCCAGTGATGAGCTTGCCTGGGTGAGGAGTAGTGAAGGGAGCAGTAGGTGGCATCATCAGCACCCTAGTACCAGGCACCGTGCCTGTCATTTCCTATCCGTCATTGTCCTTGTGAGGCAGCTGGAACCCAGAGAGGTGAAATGATGAGGGCAAAGGAGCTGCACTTCTTCTGGATCCTGCCCTGGAAGGTGTGCATCTCTCTTGCTTCAGGTTAAACGGAGGTCACTCGCCAACAAATCTGGGGAGGCGCTTCTCCCTGAAAGCAGCCATGCCTTCCAGCCGATCCCGGGTTGGGATGTTCTAAAACAACATACAGAGTATCAGTTTGCAGGGACAGGTCCATAAACCAGTAAAGACGTGCTCAAGGTTGTTCAGCCCATGGCGAGGCAAGAATCCAAGTCTTTCGCTGTCTTTGGACTCTGGTGTTGGGTCATGCAAACCTGTGGCCCTTGGGGGCTCCTTGGTCTCCTCACACCAGCCTGATTTTGTGCACAGTGTACGTCCCTCTGAGAGCTCACAGTCTCATTCAGCAGTCTGAAATGAGGCTGCTCGGTAGAAAACAAAGACTAGACTTTGTGGTAAGAGCTCTGGCTTTGAATCCTGGTATGCAGTTGGTTTACATCAGGTTCTACAAGTTCCCAAACCCCTGTTTAGGAGGATTTTTTGTTACTTGTTAGCCTGGAGATTAATGTTTTTGACTCACTAGGGAGTAAGGGGCTAAATGGATCAGCCACAGTTTATTGTCCTACCATCGAGCATACACAACCTATAGGCAATAATCAAGGCCTTGGCGTCCTCCAGCCTGGGCTGTAGGCTGATACAGCCTGGCCTGTACCAGTAGCCACTGATACAGAGAACTCAGAAGCTGCTATTCTCCTGTCAGGTTCCTCTGTGATTCTCTGGGCGGCAAAGTAGGGCAGGGTACAGCACCATTAGATGGCTGAGGAAGCAGTCCCAGAGAGTGCTCTCTGGCTCCCCTGGGATCAGTGCAGGCTGACCGAGGAGAGGAGTGCCCCAAAGACCGGGGCACTCCCGGGTTGGGAGGAAACTATTTAACTGGTCATGTACTAATAGTACCCAAGGACCCCACTCTGGCCTGGCCTCTGCTTAGAAGCATGCAGGACTGGCAGCAGACACGTACCTGGGCATAGCATATCCCTTCAATGGCCATCCCTGATTCAATGTCCACCTGCAGGAAAGAAGTGGTTCCTGGATCAGCTTTGCCCATCTCCATGTGCCCTGGGTGTCAGCTCGCCCTGCTGTCTACACCACTTCTGCTGTTTCCTGGATTCTTCAGCAAAGAATTATCCAGACTTACTGTATGCCAGCCCATATGGAGCGAGATGGTGTGATAAGGAATCCCCTACCATTCATTACAGAGGTGAAGCAGTGCTAGGATGAATGGGGGCTGTGAGAACAACAGGGAAGATTACAAACAGCCTTAGAGATGAGGAGGGAGTGTGTGAGCTGTGCTTGCACCCATTGTTCCCTCCTTCCCCACCTGGCTGCCTCACCATGCCTCCTGTCACCCCCATTGCCCTCAGAACTAAGGCCTGCGTGACTTGGCCCCTGGCAGCTTCCCAGTCTCCACTGTCCACTGCTTGCTAATACTCACTTAGAGGCACCATTGTAAGAGAAGTACTGTTCATAGCAGCAGTTATTTTCCCTACTACACAGCTGAGAAATCTGAGGCATAGAAAGGTGGAGTGGCTTGTGTAAAGACACAACAGTGTGCAGAAAAACAGGTCTTGGAACCCAGACCTTTCTCTCTCCAGCACCAGGGCCCATGCCCCTAACCTCACTGCTGTGCTGACTCACTCATCCCTTTCTCCTGTTCAACTGAGTTGCTTATTTATACACCTCTGTGTTTTCTCTCACACTTTCCAATTTTTCTGGAATTCTTATCCAGCCTAAACCCCAGTTCTAGTGCCTCTCCAGCGCAGCACTGTCCAGCCCTGTACCCAGTAGCCCCATGGATGGTGCAGCTCTACCCCTCCAGGCTGTCTGCTTGGTGCTCTTGACTTTTTATTAGTGATTCGTGTCAGTCCCTCTCCCCACCTTGGGGGCAGTGACCATATTTGATTCATTCCGGTGTCCCAGTTCAGATCCAGGTTTAGTGTGTAATGAATGAATAAGCTGATGTGTAGAATGAGTTAGCTGCAGCCAAGTCAGCATGCCTGAGCCCCATCTGTGAGGCCGCATTACTGACCACCAGCATCATTCTGAGAACATGGACTGATAGCCATGCAGACCTGGGTTCTTGTAACTCATTTGCTCTGTGACCCTGGGTAAGTCATTTACCCTTTCTGGACTTCAGTTACTTTCTCTCTCCAAGGGAGAGAAATGAGGATGAA
This sequence comes from Oreotragus oreotragus, assembly GCA_006410675.1. Taxonomy (NCBI): domain Eukaryota; kingdom Metazoa; phylum Chordata; class Mammalia; order Artiodactyla; family Bovidae; genus Oreotragus; species Oreotragus oreotragus. The sequence continues at coordinate 239,181 of SJYX01006977.1, forward strand.
ATATAATTTAGAGTATCACATGGCCAAACTTCATTTTGTAGATGGGTAAAACTAAGGCACAAAGAGAGAGGTTCAGGCTCCAAGTCTATTAGAAGAGTCCGATTCCTGAGTTCTTTGCAGCTGTGCTGTCCATCTGTGTGCCCTGAAAGCACTGCCTCCCAGCCACCCCACTGACCTTAGCAGATGCTCAGTTCCGACCCAGAAGCCTCTCACCTCTATCCCTCGGTCAATGGCTACTTTGCTCAGCCGCACAGCAATGGGGGCCTAGGGAAGAGCAAACGCTTGGTTGAGAAGGGGATCAGTCAGTGCTCACAGTTAGGCACACAGGCTCCATGATGGGGGAAGAGGTCTGGGTAGCAATCCAGCTATTCTAGTGACAGTGTTTACTTTTGTTAGTGTTGTACCTGCTAATTAGCTGATGTTCCTTTTCAGTAACGAAGGAAGCCTAACTGATTGATCCCTAACCCTCCTAGTGTCCTGACCATCTGGAATTCTTGTCATTTAATACATCCCTCCAGCAAGTACAACATACTCCATCGTACACATGCTTTCCCACCCACAGACTTGTCTAATGGTCACAGGCTGTTCCCCATCCCTTCAGGAAGGGTTTAATTGAGGCTCAGGGTGGTGAAGCAGGTGGCCACGTTCGTCCAGTCAATGACGAAGCTTGGATTCCCAGTCACGTTTCCCACTCGCTTCCTCTACCCCTCTCGTCTCAACAAATGCCAGCCTCCACTGCAAGCACATTTTTCCCCAGTAGGGCCTGGAAAATCCAATGGACGGAGTAGCCTGGTAGGCTGCAGTCCATGGGGTCGCTAACAGTCGGACAGACTGAGCGACTTCACTTTCACTTTTCTCTTTCATGCATTGGAGAAGGAAATGGCAACCCACTCCAGTATTCTTGCCTGGAGAATCCCAGGGATGGGGGAGTCTGGTGGGATGCCGTCTATGGGGTCACACAGAGTCGAACACGACTGAAGTGACTTAACAGCAGCAGCAGCAGGGTGAAAAAAGGTTGGTAGTAAGAACTTGGACTTTGGAATCTGACAGGCCTGGATCGAAATCCGGAGGGGCATTTTGTAGGGCCACTTGGAAGCAAGAGTACCAAAGTGACCACCTTTGCCTCACTGATCTTGCTTCTAATTATCTTGTGCCACTGCAGGTCTGGCTTTCCATCCCCCACCGCACTTTCAGGAAGGAGTGCATTTGACTCCTATTTTGTTCATATTGTATTATTTGAAGGTTTTGTAAGACTTTGTCAGGAAAGAACAATTTAAAAAGTCTGTTAGCATGGAAACTATAAATGAAAAAACTAGCTACATAAAGGTAAAAGAACTTCAGACTTGGAAAAATACCACAGATTCAAGCAAAAATCAAGATCTGGGAGAATATATTTGTGATATTGTGACAAGCATTTTCTTTACACAAAGCTTGTATACATATACATATATATATATACTTTTTAGCATTCACACAGTATGGAAAGCTAGTTCACAGAAAAGACACATGGTGTGCTCAGCTTTACTTTTAAAGAAACATAAATCAGAACAGTTAGGTGCTCCTTTTCTCCTCACACTTGGAAACTGTAAAAGATTGGTAATGCCCATTATTGTTGAGAAGCATTTGCACACATAACTGAATGGAGAGTAAACTGCAACAATGCTTCAGGAGGACAATTTGACAAGAACTGGCCAATTAGATAGATGCCCATGCTCTTTCATGTTGTAACTCCATGTAGGTATCTGCCATACAGATGCACTGCCAAGAGTACACTAAGATGTGCAGAGTTAATCACTCCAGCTATTTTTTGGGAGCATAAAGATGTCAGTAATGTGACTGTTCCTCACTAGAGTACTGGTTAAATGATGGCACATCCATACCATGAATGAAAAAGTGTGCAGTTTACACGAATGAGGTTGATAAGTATGTGCTGAAATGAGCAACTCTCCAACATATTAGGTGAAAAAAGGAAGCTGCCTAGTGCTGTGTTTATTATTCAGTTTGTGTAGAAGGTACTGGTATGATGTGTCTTTGGGGAGAAAGGTCATGAGAATGAAGAACTTCACCTTTTTTTAATACTTTTTCATACTGATTAAATTCTTTTCTGTGCATAGTTTATGTTCTTAAACGTCAGTTAGAACTGGACTAGCCTTTAAAGGTGTGCCCCTTGTCCCCTAAATTGTCCTAAAGGAATTTGGAATTAGATATGTGAGTATATGTGCACACTTTACATGAACAATGAATATTTCTGGAAGAGTATGCAAACTGTTAACAGTGGTCATCTCTGGGGAAACATTGGTTACCCAAGACATTTTTCTTTTTGCCAGTGACTGAAGTGTTTTAGGATGTGCGACTTTTCACTTTGAACCTGGACAGAGCCTGGATAACAGGATCACCCTACTTTTGATTTTTACTCTGTGTCCTTATTCTTCTATCCTATTTGATTTGTTTGTCATGAATATAACTACTGAATTCTCATCGGAGAAAATTAAAAACCATATAGCCATGTTGTCTCTGTGTTGAAAACACACATATTTATGTTTCTGAGTGTGTGTGTGTACATATATGTAGTTGACCCTTGAACAACCCAGAACTTGGGCGAACCAACTGTCCGTGCAGTAAAAAATCTGCACAGAACTTAACAGCCAACCCGCCCTATAAAGAGTTCAACGTCCACAAATTCAACCAACCTTGGATCGTGTAGTACTGTAGTATGTATTTAGTGGGAAAAAAAAAAATCCATGTATAAGAGGATGAGATGGCTGGATGGCATCACCAACTCGATGGAGTTAAGTCTGAGTGAACTCCGGGAGTTGGTGACGGACAGGGAGGCCTGGCGTGCTGCGATTCGTGGGGTCGCAGAGTTGGACGCGACTGAACGGAACTGACGTGAAGTGAACCTTCACAGTTCCAACTTGTGTTGTTCAATGGAACACTCTGAAGAAGGTCAGTTAGAAATATGATGGATCATTTTGTTACTTGGAAATGAGAACAGTGAGTCACAGTTGCCACAGGATATTCCATTACTTTGATGTTCAAATAGAAAAAGTATTCAAATCCATATTCAAAGATTAAAGTATATTTACTGTTTAAAGGGAAAATCTGAGTGTTAATTTGTGGACCTTGTGTTTATTGATAGGTTCCTTGGGGCTGTAGTCTCTGGAGCAATTTAACTGGCCCAGTTTTGGTAATTTGTCCACTAGAGGGCAGCTGTCTACAACAGCATCTCTCACACTCAGCCCTTAGGGAATCTTCATATTTGGCACTCAGTAACTCGCCTGAGAGTTAAACAGGTTGCATCAGAAGGTCCCAGGATTTGCAGTAGTGATTCTGAGACTCGTTTTTGGAAGGCTGTTGTTTTGGTATGGAAAGCTACTTTTAAATACTGAAATACTCGTAATGAGTAAAATATCATTATTTCAATATATTGAAAAGTCAGAAGCCTGAATCATCTGGAGATTGAGCTCAAAGACCCAGTTATTTATGCAAAAAGACAAACCCTAGAGTCTACAAATAGACCCCTCAGTCTGTGTAACTGTAATCAGCTACTACCCTGAGTCACTCAGAGTTTTGTTATCAGTTCAGACTTTCTGACCAAGTAATAAGAGAAACACGACGGCATTAAAATGAACAGCATCAGACTCCATTTATGTGTGATGAAGCTATAAACAAGAAATGAAGACAAAACAAATGCTTTTAAACCAAACTTAGCATCAGTTTTTTATAGTCCTTGCCCACAAGTAACTAAGCAAGTAAGTAAGTAAAGATCTCAAAGTTATAAAGAGAGGCAGGATTATTTGAGGGAGATTCCCCCCCCCCCTAGGATAACTCTTTTTTTACTTTTCATGATTAATTCAAATATTATGTTGATAATATTAAAATGATAGAGTATGGTTAACAATATTATATTACTTTTGTAACATGTCTTTAATTTTTTGTATTTGAAATCCATTAAAGATTTAGTTTGTTCTTTAAAAATGTTCTACATGGTCTCCACTCCTTAAAATACTAGCTGTCATATGTATTTCTGTATTATGCAGAATGGATGCCAAAATAGTGTCTGTATTTGTGGTATTATTGCAGTCCCTTTCTTTGACTTTGATGAGCAGTCCCTTAACCTTGTTGGGTCTGGCATAGTGCAGACGCGACAGGGATAATCACCTCAACTGGACTGTTCTAACACTGGGACGCTATTAAAGTACCCAGGATTGTTTGTGTGATTGTGTCTGAAGGAGGAGGGTGCACCATATGGGCTCAGTAAGTATTACAACTTAACAGAACCTGGCTGCATTTCAGCTGCTTGCCTGTCTTTGTGGAAACTTGGGACCTCCCTCTGGCTCTCTTAGAGAAGTGAGAAGCCAGTGGAGCCTCTCGGGTACTTGGAGATTACATGTAGGCAGGGCCTAACCCACTCCCTGGGGATCTACACTTCTGGGGAGACTATGCTAATAGGCTATTTGAGGATTAAAAAAAGAGTATGGCTCTTAACACATGTCCTCATCATGTATTTCAGGTGCTTTTCCACCACGTGGTATGGTCGAAAGATGGGCTGATAGTTCTTTATCTGCTTTAAAGAATCTTGCATTTTCAATTTTGGAACACATTCATGCTTTACTGTCCAGTACAATAGCCAACAGCCAAATGTGTCTGTTAGCATTAAAATATGGGAAGTGTAATTGAGAAATTAAAATTTAAATTTAAGCAATGTGGCTAGTGGGGCTTCCCAGGTAGCTCAAGGGTAAAAAACTGCTTGGCAAGCAGGAGCCTCAGGTTCAGTCCCTGGGTTGGGAATATCCCCTGAAGAAGGAAATGGTAGCCCACTGCAGCGTTCTTGCCTGTAAAATACCATGGACAAGAGGAGTCTGCTGGGCTACAGTCTGTGGGGTCTCACTGAGTCGGACATAGCGACAAAACACGTGGCTAGTGACTGCTTTAGTGGGTGGCACAGATAGAGATCATTTGCATCGTCTCAGGAAGTTCAGTTTTACAGGCTGTTCTGAGGATTTTCAAGCTTAAGTGATCCCAGTCCCTCGGAAGTCTATTTTGATCTTAAGTTAAAATCTGGTTTAGTATTATTTACTAGATGGCTGAATGGAAGCAAAACCGCCAAAGACGGTTAATTTTATAAATCTGGGAAAATGGATCCTGTGTGGCTGTATGAGACACCCTTGCCCCCTGGCTCCCCCACCCACGGTCGCCAGTGGCACAGGCCCGCCCGTGCTGAGCGGCAGTGGTACCTGGGGCAGGATCTCCTGGGCCAGTGCTCGTGCCCGGTGGTAGGCAGCATTGCCCTCCTCGTTCTGGGCCACAGCGTGGTTCACCAGCCCCAGAGCCTGGGCCTGCGCCCCACTCAGTCGTCGGCCTGTGAAGATGAGCTCCTTCGCCAGGGCCACCCCCAGGCATCGAGGCAGCCTCTGAGTCCCTCCTGCCAGGATGGAGTAGAGATGGTGAATCCTCATGGAATGTGGGGGCCCAGAGGAGGCCCTGGCTGGGAGTCAGCCAAGACCTCTCAGAGGACTAGATTGGGTTAGGCTGGCGGGGGAGAGCCCAGGACATAGGGCAAAAGAGGGAAGTAGGGAATTGTGCTTGATAGAGTGAACAGGTAGAGGATGGATGGTGTGTGTTGAGATTACCTGCTCCTGGGAGGAGCCCTCGGGTGGTCTCGATCAGTCCCATGACAGCCGAAGAAGCTGCTTAGACAAAACAGAGTGACGCCCCCATCCTGACTTCCAGCTCCAATCCCAGAGGATAAGAGACACTGTGGGCTCTGCTCACCCCTCCAGCCGATCACTTCCCTCATGGTGTGGCCACAGCCAGGCTCCTCCAGTAGCTGCCTTTGGAAGAGCCCTAGCCTGGAAGTCAGGAGTCCCAGCACTCACCCTACCTCCACAACTCACTGAGCAACTCTCTTAGCCTTTCTGAGCCTCGTGGACGGGGGAAAAAAATGTCTCTTTTACCTGCTTTATAGAGTTGCTAAGGATCAAGGGAGGTCATGGTGCTTGGAACAAGGAAGGGTTCCCGGATGGTGCCCGGTACCTGTTTGTAAGTTAATGGGAGTCTGCCTCATGCATCCTTAGCTCAGCTGTAGCCTAGAGTGTCAGTGACTCCTGCTTCCACCAGTTTTCCTCCCAGCTTTTTGTCAGCCTGAAATTTTCCTGTATTCAAATCCACATCCTTTTTTCTGAGTTGCACTTCCTGTGAGAAGCCCTTGAGTGTCCCACCCCACAGGCTTCTCCTGAATTCCCTCAATACAGTCCCTCTGAACCATGCAGTATGGGAAGGAGGGGTTTGCATTCACCCTCCTGTCCATCAAACCCTGCAAGTTAGCTCCCCTAAACACAGGCAGGTAGAACCAGAGTTGGTGCTATGACCTGACCTGGTATTTGATGGCTTCTCTCTGCTATGTATCACGTGGATATAAAGTCCCTCTATGCCTGGCGCTACATGTTAAAATTCTTGGTGGCAGGAGAAGTAGTAGCACCTTGATAACACTCGGATCTTCTCTAAAGTAAGTAAGTGTCAGTCGCTCAGTTGTGTTCGACTCTTTACCATCCTATGAACTTTAGCCCTCCAGGCTTCTCTGACTGGGATTCTCCAAGCAAGAATACGGAGTGGATTGCCATTTCCTTCTCCAGAGGATCTTCCTGACCCAGGGATCAAACTCAGGTCTCCTGCATTGCAAGCAGATTCTTGACCCTTTGAGCTACAGGAAGTCTCATATCTTCTCTGATTGGCTCTAAAAAGGGCACACCTAACCACCAAGTCAGCAAGGTTAAAAGCAATCCATTATCTTCATCCTCCCTGCCCTCCACATTTCGAAGTTCAATTTCTCTGAGCTACTAATGCAAACCTCGGTGGATTCTGATAGAGCTACTGTAGGGCACTGCTCCTGCCCAGTCATGCTTGTGATTACCTGGGCACGTAACAGACTGCCCTCATGGCTCACCTTTGTTCACAATACGATCGATAAAGCTGGCTTGGGCAGAACTGGAAGACTGAATAGATACCTTTGTCCCCGACCTTCGCTCTCTATGTTCTTTCTAGTTGTGTCAGCAGTTGCCCTGAGGTTGGTACGAACAGTTCTGAGCTGAGAGCAGCTGACTCTGAGAAGGGAGTCCTGTAGCAGTCGGGCTGGGTGGTGGATGGGGAACCACTCCTGCCTGAATTCCTTGGCTCCCACTTTGCCTTTAGTTCTGGGGTTTGTTGGAAAGCTGAGAGCAGTGGCTGACTGCAGAATCCCCAGAACTAGCTTGTTTCATTCACTCTTCCCTCCCACCCCTCCACACCTCTCCCTGTACCCAGTACCTGCCACTCGGAGGTCACAGGCCAGGGCGAGTTCCAGGCCTCCACCCAAGGCAAACCCATCCATGGCTGCAATGGTGGGTGCAGGGAACGCTGCTGTGGAGACAAAGGAGGGCTCAGCCTGCGAGGCCCTGGTAGGACCAGGACAGTGTCTCAGGGTAGGAGATGGTCTAACTGGTTGTGATAGACGGCGTCATTGGGTCCAAGTTTGGGGAGCTTACCTGGTACCTCAGCCAGGTTATCTGAGCAGTCATTTTTCCCACTGGGGAAAGTTGTGGGATCTGCTGGGGAATGGGAATGGGGAGATGGATGGGCAGGGTGATGCCTGGTCAGGCCCACCCTCCTGTGGGCCTCCCCGGGACCCACCTTTTTGTGTTCCCTTCTCATTCTGTGTGTTGGGAACAGAATTGAATCTGACATGGCAAAGGCAGACGGGCAGACAGGTGATGACGACCCAGGGTGATCAGTGATCTGAGAAAGGAAGCTTGGATGATGGGCCAGAGATGGCTTCCTGGAGGAGGAGGCACTGGTGGTCTTAAAGAATGCATAAACAGTTCAGATGGCCTAGGAGGGATATTCCAGAAAAAGGAACAAGCATTTGTCAAAGCCTGCAAGTATGCTTGCTGAAAGTTGACTCTGGAATGGCCAGGCTTGTACCCTGAGGGCAAGGGGCTGGGGGTCAGAACTAGCAGGACACTAATGCTGGGGAGCCAGTGCCCTTTGGACCCTCGTGACACCCTCCTCCTTGTAGAATTCCTTGTCTCTGCCCCCTCTCCCTGGGAGAATCATCTCTCCACAGAGCTCACAACAGAAACCATTCTGTCTTGAGAGTGTGGTAGATTGGGTGAGGCTGGGATCAGCAGGACCCCTGAATGCCCTCCTCCTCCCCACTCCAGAACCCTCACCAATCTCAGTCATCAGGCCTCGGAGCCGCTGGACAAAGAGCCCCACTTCTGCCTCGCTCATCTGCTCCCGCTCCTTCAGGTCTGCACCTGCAGATGCAAGGGGGACAGCCCTTGGGAGGTGACCTGGCACTGAATCCTGGCTGTCAAAGGATCCAGCAATGGAAACCTGAAGAGCAGCAGCCAGAGAGGAAAGAGAAACACCAGGAAAACTCGGTCAGGGAAGTCGGGGAGGGAGGAGGAGTTCAAAAAAGAATAGATGCAAAACCAAAAAGATAAATGGGATTTCATCACCAGTAAAAACTAATGCATCAGAAGACACTATCAAGAGAGCAAGACATCCCCTGAATGGAAGGAAATACTGGCAAATCATACATCTGGTAAGGAACTGATATCTAGGCTACGTAAAGATTCCCTACAACTAAAAACACAAAAGGACTTCCCTGGTGGTCCACCACACTTCAACTGCAAGGGACACGGTTTGATCCCTTTTGGGGGAACTAAGATTATGCAAGCTGTGCAGAGTGGCCAAACAAAGGACTTGAATAGACATTTCTCCAAGGAAAATCAGCCAGTGGGATTTCCCTGCTAGTCCAGTGGCTAAGATTGGGCTTCTAATACAGGTGGCCTGAGTTCGATCCCTAGTTGGAGAACTAGACCTCTCGTGCCGGAACTAAGAGGTAGCATGTCACAATGAAGATTGAAGATCCTGCGTCCCTCAACTAAGACCCAGTGCAGCCAAATAAATATTTTAAAAAGGAAGATAAGGCAGTAAGCACTGGGAAGTGTTTTCAATATAATTGGGGAAATGCAAATAAAAACCACAATAGGATACTGCTTTTTACCCATTCAGACAGTGATTATAAACAACAAACAAAAACAGTGTTGACATTGGAGTGGAGAACTCTGATGCACTGCTGGTAAGAATGTAGAATGATACAGCTGCCGTGAAAAATATTTTGGTGCTTCCTCCAAAAGTTCAAAGTAGGAGTACTCTGTGGTCCAGCCACTTTACTCCTAAGAAATACCCCAAAGAATTGAAATCAAGGACTCAAAATAGATACATGCACACCAATGTTCATAGCAGTATTAATCACAACAGCCGAAATGTGGGAACCACCCAAGTCCATCAAGAGATGGATAAAAATGGAATATATATGTGAAAAGGAATATTATTCACTTTTAAAAAGGATAGAAATTCTGCAATTTGCCACAACATGGGTGAACACGAAGCACATGATCCTAAGTGAAATAAGCTAGCCACGAAAGGACAAATGTGCACTTCTACTTGTATTAAATACTTAGAGTAAGCAAATTCGTAAAGATAGAAAGTAGAATGGAGGTTACTGGGTGTTTGGAAAATGTGGAGGAATTGCTTAATGAGTATACAGTTTATTGAGATGATGAAAGTTTTCTGGAAATGGATAGTGGTGATTGTTGAATAACTTTGTGAATGCACTTAATGTCAGTGAATTTTGTACTTAAAAGTGATTAAAATGTAAATTTTGTGATTAAATGTAAATTTTGTATAATGTATATATTTGTGACAACTCACAAAACATTAAATAGTAATAAAATAAAGTATTTTTTCCTGTTTTATTGAGAAATAATTGGCATACATCAGGTATAATTATTTTTTAAAAGAAGGGCTTGGTGGAAGAGGCTGAGGTCAAGGAAGATGAGTGAGTGCAGGGGACCGTGGCATGGGGGTGGGCAGGGTCCTTGGTGAAAGTAGTGACAGTGGAGGGTCACTGAGGGCCAGATAGCTGGAGCCTGAGGCAGTAGTAAGAGGTGAACATACTGTCTGCAAGTCCTAGATTATGGGGAAGTCAGTTGGGAGAGCCCTTGGGAGTCTGATTAGTCCTAGCCCCTCAGTGACAGGTCAGGAAACAGGCCCAGAGAGAGACAGGGACTAGCCCAGAATTTCAGAGCAAATTAGGGGCAGATTAAGATCTGAATGCCCCCTACTTTCCTGTCCTTTGCTGGGGGGGTGAGGAGCGGGGCTAACAGTCATGAAATGACTGTGATGGAAGACGTCAGACCATGGGGGAGCCAAAGGAAGGGGCTGGAGTAGGAGGAGGGCCTCGGTCAGGGCAGTGGGGTCAGGCGGACTGGTCTGCATACTTCCCTTGCCACCTCCCTCCCCAGCTGCTCACCGGGATCCTGACAGCTGAGGCCTGGGGACTGAGCCACAGGCCCTTGAAACTGCCTAAGAATCACTCGCTTCCCAGCCTCGCCCTGCGCAGCCTCTTCCCGTGTCCCCAGTGCCCCCTCCACAGCCACCCCAGAGTCAGTTCTTGGTTCAACTCATTCGCTTGCTTCTTGTGGGCCTGGGATGTGGCATTTCTCGTCTCAGAAAGGAAGTCCGTGGTGCTTGCCCTGTTGTGAGGCCCAAATGGTGCAGAGACATGGAAGAGTTTCGTTGACAGGGAGTGAAGTCTTGTAGGTGGGGCAGTACGTCAGTCCTATCTTGGCCACAGACCTGGTGAGTGTCTTTGGACTCCATTTTCTCACTTCCTCAATGAAGGGTCAGAACAGAAAGAACAGGGATTTGGGGGTCAGAGAGGTCAAGTTCTAACTGAATTCTCACTAGCTGTGTTGCTCTACGCAAGGAATTTCACCTCTGGGTTCACATTTTTAAAATGGGAATGAGCCCTGTGGTGTATGCTAAGTCATGTCCGACTCTTGGCAACCTTATAGACTATAGCCCGCCAGGCTCCTCTGTCTATGGGGATTTTCCAGGCAAGAATACCGGAGTGGGTTGCCATTTCCTCCTACAGGGAATCTTCCCATCCCAGGGATCAAACCAGTGTCTCCTGTGTCCACAAGTGGGTTCTTTACCACTAGTGCCACCTGGGAAGACCGAGTCCTGTGCTAAAACAACCTAAGTATCCCCTAAATGCAGGCTGGTGGGGGCCCTGGGTTGGGGGCAAGGAAGGAAACCCACCTGCACAGAACACACCCTTCACTCCACTCCTGAAGATCAGGACACGCACTTGCCGGTCCTCCCGAAGCTGGGCCAGAGCTTCCAGCAGCTGCAGGGACACCTGATCAGATATCTCCCAGCTGAGCCCCAGCCCACCCTGGTGCCCGCCCTTACTCACCTGACTGACGAAGACGTTCCCCAGGGCATTGCGGGCACTCGGTCTGTCCATCAGAATCTCAGCAATTCCTGCAGGGGACAGGGCGGCGTCGGGAGAGCCAGCTGCCCTGCTCACTCCTGGGCTGGGGCCCGGGATCTGGGCAGCCTCTACCCTTGATGAGCAGTGTGACCTGGGGCCAGCCGCACACACTCAGGCCTCAGTGTTTCCAACCATAAAATCGGGAGCATAACCCTTGCCCTTTCTGCCTCACAGAAGTGGAAGGGCTTGAGGACCTCGGAGCACCATGGGGAGAGGGACTGCCCCAGTGGTTCCTGCCTGCTTCTGCCATTGTGACACACACACACCTACACACCCCTTCTTCAGTTTCATGTCTCTCTCTCCATGTGATTCTTTTCTCTACAGAGGAACTTCTTCCTCTCGAGCTGAATGACTTATGATAACACCACCACCCAGAAACCTCATATGCCCTGACTCATTCACTGTTCCCACCTCCCCCCAAAAGAAACAAGTCTCCTGACTTTTTATGGTGATCACTTCCTTGCATTTCTTTACAATTTTATCATACAGATGGTCATCTCTAGACCATATAGTTTAGACTTGCTAATTAATTAAAAAAAGAAAACTCTTAAAAGCTTGTTCAAGTCCTTAGGTTCTGCGTCTAGCCCTGTCTTTCGCTCAAAGATAAACTGGGGCGGGACTTCCCTGGTGGTCGAGTGGCTGAGACTCCCTTAATGCAGGAAGCCTGGATTCAATCCCTGGTCAGGGAACTAGATCCCACATGCTGCAACTAAGATTCCAAGTACTGCAGCTAAGACTGGCACAGCCAAAAAATAAAAAAGAACCTGGGGCATTGACCTGTAATGTTTCCTGCTGCATGGAATTTACTGATTGCACACTCATGGGGCAAGTGAGCAGATGCCTCTGTGATAAGAATTTAACAACTAATCCCGAGGCTTGAGCACATTCACATTCTGTCCTCTTTGGCAAGAGAATATCCTTTGCCCTACTCATGTGATATTCTTTCATGAGAACCAGTGAAACTTCTTGAAAGGCTTTTCCGTATTCAGTTAGTAATTTTCTTGCTTTCCATTCTCTTAAGTCTTCTCCAGTCTAGCTCCCACCCCATCACTCGGCAGAAACTGTTCTCACCTAAGTGAGACCAGTGTAACCAGTGTAATCACATCACTAACCGAGGGACATATTTCCATCCTGCTCCCAGGCTCAGCAACAATGAACTCTCCTGACCAAACACCTGCTCCTCCTTGAACATTTTCTGCTGTGGCCTTTTTGGTTTTTTTTAGTAGACAGTTTTTTTCAGAACAGTTTTAGGTTCACAGCAAAATGAAGTAGAAAGTGCTTCCCTGATGGCTCAGAGGGTAAAGAATATGCTTGCAATGGAGAAGACCCAGGTTCACTCCGTGGGTTTGGAAGATCCCCTGAAGAAGGAAGTGGCAACCCACTCCAGTATTCTTGCCTGGAGAATTCCACGGACAGAGGAGCCTGGCAGGCTACAGTCCATGGGATTGAAAAGAGTCGGACATGACTGAGAAAGTGCAGCAGTTCCCATGAATCCTTTGCCCAATGCACATGCATAGCCTCCCACCAGAGTGGGACANCACTCCAGTATTCTTGCCTGGAGAATTCCATGGACAGAGGAGCCTGGCAGGCTACAGTCCATGGGATTGAAAAGAGTCGGACATGACTGAGAAAGTGCAGCAGTTCCCATGAATCCTTTGCCCAATGCACATGCATAGCCTCCCACCAGAGTGGGACATTTGTTACCAAAGATTAACTTCCATGCATACGTCATTATCACCCAGCTTTCATGTTTACCTTAGGGTTCACTCTTGGTGTTGCATATGCTATCAGTTTTGACAAATGTATAACAACATGTACCTGCCTGTGGCTCCACATTTTCCTGGCCTTCCTACCTCTCAGATGATGCCCTGCACTTCTTTTCTAGGTTTTCTTCTACTCAATTTAAAAATTCTTAATTCATTTATTCAATATATATCTGTAATAACTCTCGGGTATATAATGTACACCATGGTGACCAGAGTTAACAATATTTGAAAGTTGCTAAAACTGTACATCTTATAAGTTCCCCTCACTCACACAAAAATGTGCAAGTGTGTGGTGATGGATCTTAACTACATTTACTGTGGGGATTATTTCATAATATATACAAATATTGAACTGTTACGTTGTACATGTGAAACAAATGAAACAAAGCAAACGCTAACAGAGTTTTGCCACAAGAACACACTGGTCATAACAAGCACCCTCTTCCAACAACACAAGAGAAGACGCTACAAATGGACATCAGCAGATGGTCAACAGCCAGATGGAGAAGCTCTATACAGCCAGCAAAAACAAGACCAGGAGCTGACTGTGGCTCAGATTATGAACTTATTGCAAAATTCAGACTTAAATTGAAGAAAGTAGGGAAAACCACTAGACCATTCAGGTATGACATAAATCAAATCCCTTACCATTATACAGTGGAAGTGACAATTAGATTCAAAGGATTAGATTTGATAGACAGAGTGCCTGAAGAACTATGGATGGAGGTATGTGACACTCTATAGGAGGCAGTGACAAAGACCATCCCCAAGAAAAAGAAATGCAAAAAGGCAAAATGGTTGTCTGACGAGGCCTCTAGCTGAAAAAAGAGAAGCTAAAGGCAAAGGAGAAAAGGATGATAGACCTATTTGAATGCAGCAATACAGTGGAAGTGACAATTAGATTCAAAGGATTAGATTTGATAGACAGAGTGCCTGAAGAACTATGGATGGAGGTATGTGACACTCTATAGGAGGCAGTGACAAAGACCATCCCCAAGAAAAAGAAATGCAAAAAGGCAAAATGGTTGTCTGACGAGGCCTCTAGCTGAAAAAAGAGAAGCTAAAGGCAAAGGAGAAAAGGATGATAGACCTATTTGAATGCAGCATTACAAAGAATAGCAAGGAGAGATAAGAAAGCCTTCCTCAGCGATCAATGCAAAGAAATAGAGGAAAACAATAGAATGGGAAAGACTAGAGATCTCTTCAAGAAAATTAGAGATACCAGGGGAAGACTTCATGCAAAATGGGCACAATAAAGGACAGAAATGGTATGGACCTAACAGAAGCAGAAGATATTAAGAAGTGGCGGCAAGAATACACAGAAGACCCTATATAACCACAATGGTGTGATCACCCACCTAGAGCCAGACATCCTGGAATGTGAAGTCAAGTGGGCCTTAGGAAGCATCACTATGAACAAAGCTAGTGGAGGTGATAGAATTCCAGTTGAGCTATTTCAAATCCTGAAGGATGATGCTGTGAAAGTGCACTCAATATGCCAGCAAATTTGGAAAACTCAGCAGTGGCCACAGGACTGGAAAAGGTCAGTTTTCATTCCAATCCCAAAGAAAGGCAATGCCAAAGAATGTTCAGACTACTGCACAATTGTACTCATCTCACACGCTAGTAAAGTAATGCTCAAAATTCTCCAAGCCAGGCTTCAACAGCACCTGAACCATTAACTACCAGATGTTCAAGGTGGATCTAGAAAAGGCAGAGGAACCAGAGAGCAAATTGCCAACATTCATTGGATTACCAAAAAAAGCAAGAGAGTTCCAGAAAAACATCTATTTCTGCTTTATTGACGACGCCAAAGACTTTGACTGTGGATCACAACAAACTGTGGAAAATTCTTAAAAGTGATAGGAATTCCAGGCCACCTTACCTGCCTCCTGAGAAATGTACATGCAGGTCAAGAAACAACAGTTAAAACTGGACATGGAACAACAGACTGGTTCCAAATCAGGAAAGGAGTATGTTAAGGCTGAATATTGTCTCCCTGCTTATTTAACTTCTATGCAGAGTACATCATGTGAAATGCTGGGCTGGATGAAGCACAAGCTGGAATCAAGATTGCCAGGAGAAATATCAATAACCTCAAATACACAGATGACAGCATCCTTATGGCAGAAAGTAAAGAAGAACTAAAGAGCCTCTTGATGAAAGTGAAAGAGGAGAGTGCAAAAGGTGGCTTAAAACTCAACATTCAGAAAACGAAGTTCATGGCATCTTGGCCCCATCACTTCTTGGCAAATAGATGGGGAAACAACGGAAACAGTGACAGATGTTTTCTTGGGCTCCAAAATCACTGCAGATGGTGACTACAGCCATGAAATTAAAAGATGCTTGCTCCTTGGAAGAAAAGCTATGACCAGCCTAGACAGCATTATTAAAAAGCAGAGACATTACTTTACCGACAAAGATCCATCTAGTCAAAGCTATGGTTTTTCCAGTAGTCATGTATGGATGTGAGAGTTGGACCATAAAGAAAGCTGAGTGCTGAAGAATTGATGCTTTTGAACTGTGGTGTTGGAGAAGACTCTTGAGAGTCCCTTGGACCGCAAGATCCAACCAGTCCATTCTAAAGGAAATCAGTCCTGAATATTCATTGGAAGAGCTGATGCTGAAGCTGAGCCTGATGCAAAGAGCTAACTCACTGGAAAAGACCCTGATGCTGGGAAAGATTGAAGGCGGGAGGAGAAGAAAAGGGAGGATGAGTTGGTTGGATGGCATCACCGACGGGATGGATGTAAGTTTGAGCAAGCTGCAGGAGTTGGTGATGGACAGTGAAGCCTGGCATGCTGCAGTGCATGGGGTCGCAAAGAGTTGGACATGACTGAGCGACTGAACTGAACTGAACATCTGAAACTAATATGTCAATTGTATTTTGATTAAAAAACCTACTTCTTAAAGATAACCACACAAAAGAAGATATACAAATGACCACTAAGCACATGAAAAGATGTTTAATTTTATTAGTCGCAAATAAATGAGAGTTTTAAAAAAGCCTAGCTATGATTGTACACCAAATACAATGACTAAAACTAAGAAGACGAAAAATAAAAAACAAGTGTTGTTTATTAAAAAAAAAACAAAAAACCCTGAATATCTAGGGAACAAGTTTGATGTAATAAATTGTGGGAGTTATAAGGATATGTAACAATCCCTGTCTTCAAAGGTTTGTTACATTAGTGCTTACAGCCTAATATAAGTAAATGATAATATGAGGTCATAAGTAAAATAAATACATAAAGTACTATAGGATTATAAATGGCTGCTCATAGATGGAAGCATTTGAGCAAGGTGGAAATAGGTAAAAAAAATTTCATTTCCAGAGTGAGGTATAGTGGGAAAAATACTACATGTCAGAGACTACTCCATTTGAAAAATATTTTATCGAATGTGTTAATTTCTATTGTACAACGAAGTGATTCAGTTATATACATGTATATTCCTTTTCCTATTCTTTTCCATTATGATTTATCACAAGATACTGAATATAGTTCCCTATGTTATACAGTAGGACCTTGTTTATCCATTCTGTATATAATAGTTTGCAAAGTGTTTGAAGTTCCGGAAAGGTCAGTCCAAGATCTCTTTATTCAGTCATTTGTACAGTTTTGTATTTAACACACACTGGCCTCTGTACTAAACACTGATGTCAGAGACTAGAGCAGGCTCAGTCCCTGTCCTCTTAGATCCTACAGTCTAACAGAGGAGATCGACATTCAACAAGTAATTACTATTTGTGACCAGTACATGGGGGAAAAAAGACAGGAGGTTGGGGGTTTAGAGTGGGCAGAGGGGGGCCCTAGTGTAGAAGATCAGCAGTGACTTCCTGGGAAAGAAGTGACCTTTCAGCTGAGAGCTGAGGAGTGAATAGGAGTTAGCCAGACAAAAGTGTGTGTGTGTGTGTGTTGGTGGGGAAAAGCCTATATCAGACAGAGGGAGTGGCACAGATGAGGGCCCTGAGTGTAGCAGAGCGGGTACTATAGGGTTTGTAGAGCTGGGCTTTTAATGTTTTTTGGCTGCACCTGAGAATTAAACCAACATAAAACAGATTAACAGAAGAAAAGCATACAAATTTGTTCAAGCTTTATGTAACACATGAGCCCTCAAAAGGAAATGAAGACCCCAAGAATGGTAGGTCAACATGCTATGACAAACCTAGGCAGCGTGTTGAAAAGAAGAGACATTACTCTGCTGATGGAGGTCTGTATGGTCGAGGCTATGGTCTTCTCAGTGGTCATGGATGGTTGTGAGAGTGTAGAAGAGACACCCCTTAGTGTCTTTACAGTGGACCGTAAAGAAGGCAGAGTGCCAAAGGTTGTGCCAAACACCTTTGAACTGTGGTGCTGGAGAAGGCTCCTGACAGTCCCTCGGACAGCAAGGAGATCAAACCAGTCAATCCTAAGGGAAATCAACACTGAATACTCTTTCTTCTGATGCTGAAGCTCCAGTGTTTTGGTCACCTGATATGAACAGCTGACTCTTTGGAAAAGTCCCTGATGCTGGGAAAGATCGAGGACAGAAGGAGAAGAGGGCGTCAAGGGTGAGATGGCTGGATGGCATCATCCATGTAATGAGTATGAACTTGGGCAAACTCTGGGAGATGGTGAGGGACAGGGAGGCCTGGCGTGCTGGAGTCCACAGGGTCGCAAAGAGATGGACACAGCTGGGTTGACACAACCACAACACGCTTTTATAGCAGGCTGAAGAAAGAGCAGCAACTGTTAACTGTGTGGGAGGCTACAGGAAGATAAGGCCTGTTTCCACACAGTTGTCTGTTCACACTTGTCTGTTTCAACACACTTGTCTGTTTGTACAGGATTCTCTTGGCTTCAACTCCCTGTTGAAGAATGTTTTTTTTTAATCTCCAGTTTCAGGAAGGGCATTTTTCAAATGGGAGTTTTTATCTTCTGTTTTCAGTAAGAAAAGGGGAGAAGCATGCCCTTCTTGCATCTGCTGTTTATTTCAAGCGGCTTTAGCTCAAAAATATCCCTTTGCCAATGTAGTGTAGCATATTTCTTGGCGGGGGAGGGGGGCACCTTTTAGTGTCTTCCAGAACTGGAGGAGTTCAGAGGAAAGGGAGAGCCCCGTGAGGGTGACAGGAGAGTCAGGAGGGCTGTGCTTGCTTGCCTGCCCCTTCTCCTTCTTCCCGCTTCGCACGTGCTTGCCTCCTGTACACGCAGGACTGCCCTGCACACCCAGCCTGCTTTCCTCTGAGCTCCAAGCCTGAATATATCCTGCTGCTCACTTGACATCTAGACCAACATGTCAAAAAATGATCAGTCTTTCTTCTGCTCCTTTGGTGAGTGAATGACATCAACTCGGAGGTCTCTCCTGTTGCTTCCGTTCTTCTGACACTTGAAGTTTACTCAGTGTCCGAGGCAGACAGTCCAACCTCTTGGATCTCAGACCTTTCAGCTCACACCCTGCCCTCCTGCAGCCACTAAGCCGGTGGGCTCTTCCTTCTATTACATGAATAGCCCAACTGGCCCACTGCCCTCAGTTTTGCCTCCCTTTCCCCTTCCACATTCATCCCCTCATGTGGGACAAAATCATCTTTCTAACCCAAATCTGACCATATTCTTCTAGCTTCCCTTTTCATCAGAATTCAGAATAAATCCTTATTACCACCCAAAAGATTCCCTACAGTCTGGCCTTTGTACATCACTCTGACCTCATGTGCCAAATCAGGGCCAAGTATGGGGAACAGAGACCGACCCTGGGCAGAGGCTCAAATACTCTTATGCCTTCTCGGCTGTTTCCCCTCCTGTAAAATGTCAGGATGGATTAGAGGAGTGTGTTCACCAATCCTTTGGTCCTCAAAGGCCTCTTATTCTTTTCTCTCAGTGTACCTAGCTTTGTGGAACAAGCAGAATTTATTAAGATGATGTTCCCAGTGTGAGTTGATCTGAAGGGCCAGTGAAAGTTCTGGTGCTCTCAAGGGCAAGGCTTTATAGCCACAATTAAAGGACTGTGGTCTAGGACAGAGAACTGTAATATGCAGTCTAGGTGGCTTCGTCAGCCTCCCTGGAAACCTTCATAGAACGCTTTGAGCCCCGCAGGCCTGGAGGTCCCACTGAGGAACTCAGATGTCCCAAAGGTCCTCCTCTCCAGAAAAGAAACAGTTGCAACCTGGGGAAGGGAAACTGGTGGATACAGAGGACCCGCATCAGAAGGGTTGAGGAGAACTGTCTAGGTCCAAGGCCACTGTGGCAGATAGACTTTAGAGTGGCCCCGGTGTTCATATCCTGAATAATCCCCTTCCCTTGAATGTGGGCAGAACCCGTGAATTGCTTCTAACCAAGAGAACACAGGAAAGGTCATAAAAGATCACTTCTAAGATTAGGTCCAAGTATATGACAAAAATAATGAGATGTCACTTCTGTGATTAGTTTATAATGTATTAAGACCCTGTATTGGACTTCCCTGGTGGTCCACTGGTAAAGAATCTGCCTGCCAATGCAGAGGATGTGGGTTCATTTCCTGACCCAGGAAGATTCCATACACCGCAGGGCAATTAAGCTAATTCACCACAACTACTGCCCAGATCCTTAAACCTGCGAGCCACAGCTGCTGAAGCCTGCGTGCGCTAGAGTCCAAGCTCTGCAACAAGAAGCCAACGCAGTGAGAAGCCTGCACATGGAACTAGAGCATAGCCCCTGCTCGCTGCAACTAGAGAAGTCCTGCATACAGGAAGAACCAGCGCCGCCGAAACTAAAAGAAATTTAAAAAGACTGTATTACTAGCACACGCTAGTGGGCCCATGGATATGGTCCTGTGGGCAGCCTCTAGGAGCTCAGAGTGGCCCCTGGCCAACAGGAAGAAAACAGGACTTCAGTACTACAACAACAGGATATGAATTCTGTCAATAGCCTGAGGAACCTAGAAACAGATCCATCCCCAGCTGAGCCTATGATGAGAGACCATAGTCCCTGCCAACTCCGGGACTGCAGCTTGCTAAAACCCTCAAGCAGAGAACCCAGCAAAACTGTGCCTGGACTTCTGACCTATGGAAACTATGAGATAATAAATGTACACTATTTTAAGCAACAGTCTGTGGTAATTTGTTATGTGGCAGTAGAAAACAAATATAGTCATGACATCCTGGGATTGACAGGAACTTTCCTCTCTCCTCTTCACTTTCCTGTTCTGTCTTTCCTTTTTCTCTGGCTAACTCGCTCCCATATTTCATCTCTAGCTCTCTCTTGCAGAACGCAAATATGGTGCTTGGCTGAAGTCACAGCTCAGTCACATACCAGCTCCACGGCCTTGGACAAGTTACTTTATCCTTCTGACCTTCACTTTCCTGATCTATAAATAGAAATACTAAAAAGGTTGTAATGAAGATTAAAAGAGATAATGTCCATAAGTGTATATGCAGAGTTTGTGGGCACTTTGAGCAGGGAAAATGCACAGAAGCTGGTGAAAGTCTAGGACCCAATATGATGTGTGAGCTCTAAGCTGGGAGACCTAAGGGGCCAGACAGGGTGTCTTTGGCTTTCATTTATTCACCTGACAATGTTCCATGTGTACTACCACATGCCAGGCCCCGGAGAAATAGAGGACTCAGCCGTGGCCCCTGACTTCTTAGTTGACACCCTATTCTGAGAACATTGTCCTTGCTGGACCCCAGTAATAATGATGGGTTTGCATTGCATCCTCTCTACTCTTATCAGACTCCCATGATGGTTTGATCTGCTTAGCAGAAGACCTAGAGTCACATCTATCTTGGTCTGGATCACACAGTGATGTGGGTGGGAGTCGATAGAAACCACTGTTAGGTCATGTGGGTATGTGTGTTCAGTTGCTCAGTAGTGTCTGACTCTTTGTAATCCCTATGGACTGTAGCCTGCAAGGCTCCTCTGTCCATGGGATTCTCAAGCCAAGAACACTGGAGTGGCATTTCCATTCCCTTCTCCAGGGGGATCTTCCTGATCCAGGGATCAAACCCAAGTCTCCTGTGTCTCCTGTACTGGCAGATTCTTCTACTACTGAGCTGTGTGGGAAGCCTTAATAATCCCTTAGTATATAGAGGGGAAAACTGAGGCTCAGAAAAGAAGAGAATGTGCCGAAGTTACTAGGTGGATCCAGCTAGCAATCCTCACTCTCAGAGTTAACAAGTGATGAAGAAGACAAGTCCAGAAAGAAGGAATGTAAAAGGACAAGGGTGGGGGCTGCTGCTGCTGCTAAGCTGCTTCAGTCGTGTCTAACTCTGTGGACCCTATGGACAGCAGCCCACCAGGCTCCTCTGACCACAGGATTCTCTAGAATACTGGAGTGGGTTGAAGAGGGTGTAATTCCTAAGTGGTTTACAAAGGTAGAGAGGGAGGAGAGGACCCAAGTCAGGGGCATGGTTAGAAGGAAACACTTAAGTGGGATGGCTTAAAATGAACAAACCCGTGGTAGGAGAGATAGGTGACACGGTCAGGTTGTGGTGGAGAACCTTGAATATTCAGCTCAGGAGCTGGGGTAAAGCCATAAGGGTGAGGAGTGGTTAACGGGCTAATCTCGTTTTCAAAGACAACAGGCACAGTGTGATGCTCCGGCGCTATCAGGCCAAGTGGAAGGCAGAGCTGGCGACTTCTGGGAGGGTGCTGGGGTGGTTCTCCTGTGTGTGGGTCTCCTCCTTATGTCTCTTCTTGGTTTCCTTATCTCCTTCCCTCTAGGACATTCTATATGCCCTCTGGCAGGGGCAGAAGCTTAATCTCCTGATGCTGATACTTTTGTTCAGTGGCTCAGTCATTTCTGACTCTGTGACCCCATGACTGCAGCACACCCGTCCTTCATCAGCTAGAGTTTGCTCAAACTCATGTCCATTGAGTTGATCATGCCATCCAACCATCTTATCCTCTGTCTCCCCTTCTCCTCCATCTTTCCCAGCATCAGGATCTTTTCCAGTGAGTCAGCTCTTAGCATCAGGTGGCCGAAGTATTGGAGCTTCAAGTTCAGCATCGGTCCTTCCAATGAATATTCCAGGTTGATTTCCTTTAGGATTGACTGATTTGATCTCCTTGCAGTCCAAGGGACTCTCAAGAGCCTTCTCCAGCACCACAGTTCAAAAGCACCAATTCTTCGGCACTCAGACTTCTTCAAGGGCTTCCCTGGTGGTTCAGATGGTAAAGAATTTGCCTGCAGTGAGGGAGACCTGGGTTTGATCCATGGGTTGGGAAAATCCCCTGGAGGAGGGCGAGGCAACCTACTCCAATATTCTTGCCTGGAGAATCCCCATGGACAGAGGAGCCGGCAGGCTGCAGTCCATGGGGTTGAAAAGAGTCAGACATGACTGAGAGACTAAACACACAGCACAGCACAGCTGGGGGTTCAGACAGTAAAGAATCTGCCTGCAGTGAAGGAGGACTTGGGATCCATCCTTGGGCTGGGAAGAGCCAATGGCGAAGGAAATGGCAACCCACTCCAGTTATCTTGCCTGGAGCACTCCATGGACGGAGGAGCCTGGTGGGCTAGGAGTCACAAAGAGTCAGACAGGATGGAGTGACTAACACATTGCAGCCTTCTTTATGGTCCAATTCCCATATCCATACATGACCACTGGAAAAACCATAGCTTTGATTATGCGGACCTTTCTCAGCAAAGTGATGTCTCTGCTTTTTAATATGCTGTCTAGGTTGCTCATAGCTTTTCTTCCAAGGAGCAAGCATGTTTTAATTTCATGGTTGCAGTCACCATCTGAGGTGATTTTGGAGCCCAAGAAAATAAAGTCTGACACTGGTTCCACTGTTTCCCCATCTATTTCCCATGAAGTGATGGGACCAGATGCCATGATCTCAGTTTTTTGAGTGTTGAGTTTTAAGCCAGCTTTTTCACTCTCCTCTTTCACTTTCATCAAGAGGCTCTTTAGTTCCTCTTCACTTTTTGCCGTAAGAGTGGTATCATCTGCATATCCGAGGTTATTGATACTTCTCCCGGCAATCTTGATTCCAGCTTGTCCTTCATCCAGCCCGGCATTTCACATCTGTACTCTGCATATAAGTTAAATAAACAAGGTGACAATATACAGCCTTGATATACTCCTTTCCCAATTTGGAACTAGTCCAGCTCCATGTCCAGTTCTAACTGTTGCTTCTTGACCTGCATATAGATTTTTCAGGAGGCAGGTCAGATGGTCTGGTATCCCACCTCTTTAAGAATTTTCCATAGTTTGTTGTGCTCCACACAGTCAAAGGCTTTGGCGCAGTCAATAACGCAGAAGTAGATGTTTTTCTGTAACTCTCTTGCTTTTTTGATGATCCAATGGATATTGGTAATTTGATCTCTGGTTCCTCTCACTTTTCTAAATCCAGCTTGAATATATGGAATTTCTCGGTTTACATACTGTTGAAGCCTGGCTTGGAGAATTTTGAGCATTACTTTGCTAGCACGTGAAATGAGTGCAATTGTATGGTAGTTTGAACATTTGTTGGTATTGCCCTTCTTTGGGATTGGAATGAAAGCTGTCCCTTTCCAGTCCTGTGGCCACTGCTGAGTTTGCCAAATTTGCTGGCATCTCAATGCAGCACTTTAACAACATCATCCTTTAGGATTTGAAATAGCTCAGCTAGAATTCCATCACCTCCACTAGCTTTGTTTGTAGTAATGCTTCCTAAAAAGCCACTTGACTTCACGTTCCAGGATATCTGGCTCTAGGTGAGTGATCACACCATCGTGATTATCTGGGCCATTAAGACCTTGTACAGTTCTTCTGTGTATTCTTGCCGCCCTTCCTTAGTATCTTCTGCTTCTATTAGGTCCTTTACCATTTCTGTCCTTTATTGTGCCCATCTTTGCATGAAATGTTCCCTTGGTATCTCTAATTTTCTTGAAGAGATCTCTAGTTTTTCCTATTCTATTGTTTTCCTCTATTTCTTTGGATTGTTAACTTAAGAAGGCTTTCTTATCTCTCCTTACTATTCTCTGGAACTCTGCATCCAGGTGGGTGTATCTTTCCTTTTCTCCTTTGCCTTTTGCTTCTCTTCTTTTCTGAGCTACTTGTAAGCTACTTGTAAGGCCTCCTCAGACAACCATTTTACCTTTTTGTATTTCTTTTTCTTGGGGATGGTTTTGATCACCCACCTCCTGTACTGTGTTACAAACCTCCATCCATAGTTCTCCAGTCACTCTGCCTATCAGATCTAATCCCTTGAATCTGTTTCTCACTTCCACTGTATAATCATAAGGGATTTGATTTAGGTTATACCTGAATGGCCTAGTGGTATTCCCTACTTTCTTCAATTTAATTTTGAATTTTGCAATAAGGAGTTCATGATCTGATTCAAGGTCAGCTCCTGTCTTTTTTTTTTTTTTTTTGGCTGACTGTATAGAGCTTCATCTTTGGTTGCAAACAATATAATCAGTCTGATTTCTATCTGGTGATGTCCATGTGAAGAGTCTCCTCTTATGTTGTTGGAATAGGGTGTTTGCTATGATCAGTGCGTTCTCTTGGCAAAACTCTGTAGCCTTTGTGCTGCTTCATTTTGTACTCCAAGGTCAAACCTGCCTGTTACTCCAGGTTTATCTCTTGACTTCCTATGTCAGTCCCCTATGAGGAAAAGGACATCTTTTTTGGTGTTATTTCTAGAAGGTCATGTAGGTCTTCATAGAACTGTTCAGCTTCTTTGGCATTAGTGGTTGGGTCACAGGCTTGGATTACTGTGATACTTGTTATTTCTGGATAAAAAAGTCTCCTATCTACAAGTGAGCCATGATAATTTTTCAACTAATGTACAAGTCTGTGTTCCTAGTCTCTAATTACTAAGAAGAATAGTGATGTCCATAATAGCTGAGAACATGGGTTTTAAAATCAGACCTGGTTCATGTTGCTTAAACTCTCTGTTCCTCGGTTTATCGATCTGTAAAGTTGGGAGAATAGTTATAGCTATTTCAAGGCAAACACTGTTGCCCATTCGTCAGTGAACAAAGCATGAGAGCAACTGGGGTATTCTCTAAACCTAGCCATCCCACCTGGCCAGAGAATTCTCACCAAGTGAGGTAGCTGGATGCTAGAAGCCTCTTCATGTCCATCAAAAGTGGAGGATGTATGTAGGGAACAGTATGCAATATCATGGAGCAAGCTCTTCAACAATATCAAGCTCTTCAAGCAATATCAACAACTCTCCAACTTAGTATTAAGCAAGAAAAAAGAAGAAATATGAGATGCCTAGAACAATACACGGAGAAGGCAACAGCAACACACTCCAGTACTCTTGCCTGGAAAATCCCATGGATGGAGGAGCCTGGTGGGNACCTACAAGACCTTTTAGAACTAACACCCAAAAAAGATGTCCTTTTCATTATAGGGGACTGGAATGCACCTGAGAATTAAACCAACATAAAACAGATTAACAGGAGAAAAGCATACAAATTTGTTCAAGTTTTATGTAACACACGAGCCCTCAAAAGGAAATGAAGACCCCAAGAATGTTAGGGCCTACATGCTATGACAAACCTAGGCAGCCTGTTGAAAAGAAGGGACATTACTCTGCTGACGAAGGTCTGTATAGTCAAGGCTATGGTCTTCCCAGTGGTCATGTACGGTTGTGAGAGCTGGACCGTAAAGAAGGCAGAGTGCCAAAGACTGTGCCAAACACCTTTGAACTGTGGTGATGGAGAAGACTCCCGACAGTCCCTTGGACAGAAAGGAGATCAAACCAGTCAACCTTAAGGGAAATCAGTCCTGAATACTCACTGGAATGACTGATGCTGAAGCTGAAACTCTAGTATTACAGTCACCTGATGTGAACAACCAACTCATTGGAAAAGTCCCTGATGCTGGGGAAAATTGAGGGCAGAAGGAGAAGAGCGTGTCAGAGGGTGAGGTGGCTGGACGCATCACCCATGCACTGCACATGAATTCTGGGAGATGGTGAGGGACAGGGAGGCCTCGTGTGTTGCAGTCCACGGGGTCGCAAAGAGTCAGACACAACTGGGCAGACAAACAACACACAGCACGCTTTTATGGTAGTTGAAGGAAGAGCAGCAGCGTGGCGAAGCTAACTGTGTGGGAGGCTACGGGAAGTTAAGACCTGCTTCTACAGTTTTCCGTTCACGCTTGTCTATTTTAACACACTTGTCTGTTTCTATAGAATTCTCTTGGCTTCAACTCCCTGTTGAAGCCCATAATGAGAGACCATGCTGCTGCTCCTGCTAAGTCGCTTCAGTCGTGTCCAACTCTGTGCGACCCCATAGACAGCAGCCCACCAGGCACCCCCGTCCCTGGGATTCTCCAGGCAAGAACACTGGAGTGGGTTGCCATTTCCTTCTCCAATGTATGAAGGTGAAAAGTGAAAGTGAAGTTGCTCAGTTGTGTCTGACTCTTCGTGACACCATGGACTGCAGCCCACCAGGCTCCCCCGTCCATGGGGTTTCCCAGACAAGAGTACTGGAGTGGATTGCCATTGCCTTCTCCGAATGAGAGACCATAGCCCCTGCCAACTTCAGGACTGCAGCCTGATAAGACCCTGAGAAGGGAGTTTGTGGATACTTTGAAGCAGAGAACCCAGCAAAACTGTGCCTGGACTTCTGACTTATGGAAACTATGAGATAATAAATGTACACTATTTTAAGCAACAGTCTGTGGTAATTTGTTATGTGGCAGTAGAAAACAAATATAGTCATGACATCCTGGGATTGACAGGAACTTTCCTCTCTCCTCTTCACTTTCCTGTTCTGTCTTTCCTTTTTCTCTGGCTAACTCGCTCCCATATTTCATCTCTAGCTCTCTCTTGCAGAACGCAAATATGGTGCTTGGCTGAAGTCACAGCTCAGTCACATACCAGCTCCACGGCCTTGGACAAGTTACTTTATCCTTCTGACCTTCACTTTCCTGATCTATAAATAGAAATACTAAAAAGGTTGTAATGAAGATTAAAAGAGATAATGTCCATAAGTGTATATGCAGAGTTTGTGGGCACTTTGAGCAGGGAAAATGCACAGAAGCTGGTGAAAGTCTAGGACCCAATATGATGTGTGAGCTCTAAGCTGGGAGACCTAAGGGGCCAGACAGGGTGTCTTTGGCTTTCATTTATTCACCTGACAATGTTCCATGTGTACTACCACATGCCAGGCCCTGGAGAAATAGAGGACTCAGGACTCAGTCGTGGCCCCTGACTTCTTAGTTGACACCCTGTTCTTGGAACGTTGCCCTTGCTGGACCCCAGTAATAATGATGGGTTTGCATTGCACCCTCTCTACTCTTATCAGACTCCCGTGATGGTTTGATCTGCTTAGCAGAAGACCTAGAGTCACATCTATCTTGGTCTGGATCACACAGTGATGTGGGTGGGAGTCGATAGAAACCACTGTTAGATCATGTGGGTATGTGTGTTCAGTTGCTCAGTAGTGTCTGACTCTTTGTAATCCCTATGGACTGTAGCCTGCAAAGCTCCTCTGTCCATGGGATTCTCAAGGCAAGAACACTGGAGTGGCATTTCCATTCCCTTCTCCAGGGGGATCATCCTGACTCAGGGATCAAACCCAAGTCTCCTGTGTCTCCTATACTGGCAGATTCTTTTACTGAGCTGTGTGGGAAACGTTAATAATCCCTTAGTATATAGAGGGGGAAACTGAGGCTCAGAAAAGAAGAGAATGTGCCAAAGTTACTAGGTGGACCCAGCTAGCAATCCTCACTCTCAGAGTTAACAAGTGATGAAGACAAGTCCAGAAAGAAGGAATGTAAAAGGACAAGGGTGGGGGAAGAGAGTGTAATTCCTAAGTGGTTTACAAAGGTAGAGAGGGAGGAGAGGACCCAAGTCAGGGGGCATGGTTAGAAGGAAACACTTAAGTGGAATGGCTTAAAACAAACAAGCTCGTGGTAGGAGAGATAGGTGACACAGTCAGGTTGTGGTGGAGAACCTTGAATATTTGGCTCAGGAGCTGGAGTAAAGCCCTAAGGGTGAGGAGTGGTTAATGGGCTAATCTCATTTTCAAAGACAACAGGCACAGTGTGATTATGCTCCGGTGCTATTAGCCAAGTGGAAGGCAGAGCTGGTGACTTCTGGGAGGGTGGTGGGGTGGTTCTCCTGTGTGTGGGTCTCCTCCTTATGCCTCTTCTTGGTTTCCTTATCTCCTTCCCTCTAGGACATTCTATATGCCCTCTGGCAGGGGCAGAAGCTTAATCTCCTGATGGTTGTTCAGTGGCTCAGTCATTTCTGACCCTTTGTGACCCCACTGCCTGCAGCACTCCCGGTTTCCCTGTCTTTCACTGTCTTCTAAGTTTGCTCAGATTTATGTCATTTGAGTCGATCTTGGCATCCAACCATTTCATCTTCTGTCACCCCCTTCTCCTCCTGCCTTCAATCTTTCCCAGATCAGGGTCTTTTCCAGTGAGTCAGCTCCTAGCATCAGGTGGCCAAAGTATTGGAGCTTCAGGTTCAGCATCAGTCCTTCCAATGAATATTCAGGGTTGATTTCCTTTAAGATTGACTGTTTTGAGCTCTTTGCTGTCCAAGGGAGTCTCAAGAGCCTTCTCCAGCACCACAGTTAGAAAGAAACAATTCTTTGGTGCACAGTCTTCTTAAAGAGCTTCCTTGTGGTTCAGGGGCTTCCCCGGTGGCTCAGACAATAAAGAATCTGCCTGCAATGCGGGAGACCTTAGTTTGATCTGTGGGTTGGGAAGATCCCCTGGAGGAGGGCGTGGCAACCCACTCCAGTATTCTTGCCTGGGGAACTCATGGACAGAGGAGCCTGGTGGGCTACAGAATTACTAGAATTCTAGTGATTTACTAGAATTACTCGTAATCACTGAATTATTAGAAGAATGTGATGACCATTAATAGTCGAGAAGACAGGTTTTAAAAACAGACCTGGTTCAATTTGCTTAAACTCTCTGCTCCTTGTTTTATTGACTATAAAGCTGGGAGAATAGTTATAGCTATTTCAAGCCAAACACTGTTGCCAGTTTGACAGTGAATGAGCATGAGAGCAAGGGGGGTATTCTCTAAGGCTAGCCATCCCACACGGCCAGAGAATTCTCACCAAGGGATGTAGTGGGATGCCAGAAGCCCCTTCATGTCCATCAAAAGTGGGGGATGCACATAGTGTATGCAACAGCAGGGTGCTAGGAACAGCTCTTCAGCTTCGTATCAAGCAAGAAAAAAGGAGATATACAAAATCCCTAGAACTCCTGAATCTGTGTAAACTAAAGCTTGAACACAAATAGCGCTACTTTAAATGCGGGAAAGATTAGAGGGGTTGGGACTGGGGAGAAAGTAGACAAGAGGCCTTTGCCCAGCTGGTTACACACAACCAACAGGGGAATGCCACTCACTGATTGCAAAGTCCAACCACTGCCCTTTACCCGCCTTTGCAGATAACACTATCCCCAAACAGAAACAAAACGAAGTAAAACACAATCAAACAAAACCCAAGACAAGGCTCAATCAAGGTGTTCTTGCCAGCGACTGCTGCGAGCTTTTCTTGATTCAGCAGGACTCCAAACTCCATGAGCAGCTGCTGGGCAATTGTGCAGGGGGGCACCAAGCTCTCCTCTGGCCTCTCCTCTCTCCTTTCCCCAGCCCCACCCCCAACCGCGTCCTCTCCTCTGCTCCTCCTTTCCAGGAGGCCAGGCACCCTAAGCCAAATTGGAATTGGTTTGGCTGCCCAGCCCACTGGAACCTTGCTAGGAAGTTGGCCTGGAAGGAAATCAGGTATTTTAAAGCTCTAGTGGGGACTGGGCTTGCTGGCACCTAGTTCTACCCTTGAACAAGTCCCCTCTCTTTCCTCACAGCTCTGGGGAACCAAATATGGGGCTGAAGGGACCGATAATGATGTAAAATCCCATCACAGTTACTGTGGGAGTGGCGGGTGAGGTGGTCACCTACTAAAGGATTTAGGCCAGGGGAGCCTCTACTGGGATGCAGGAACTTAGGGGTCCTATCCTCAAACACACTGAGCAACCCGCCTCCCCCTTACTGGTTTTGGGGTAGGAGATAGACGGGCTCCTGGGCCGGACAGCTGATGTTTGTCAAGTGGAGTAAAACTGAAGTTTTGCTCTCACCCAGACACTCCAAGGACAAAGCTAGTGTCAGTAACTGAGCTCTGCTGGAATAAAGAGGTCAGGTGACCACTCCTGAGGTCAAGGAAAATGTCCCTGTTTACACATGTGCAGAAAGGCTTATTGAGGGTCAAAAAGGGAGGAGGTGCCACCCCATAGTAAGCATGGACACAGCCCCATAGGTCTCTGCAGTGGGATCCATGTTAGCAAAGTGTTGCACAGACTTGTCGGAGAGGTCTAGGACCAGGCAGGTGTGAAGAAACAAGATAATTTGCCATATATAAAGACCCAAAGGCTGTCCTTTATAAGTGATTTAACTCACCTCTTTACTGGCCTCCTCGTTAGAGAGGCCACTGATACCCTTTCTCTCTGGGTGTGTATTTCTTCCTAGCTTTTCTGACTTAAATGCAACTGCTTCTCTGTTGCTCTCCCACATGTTGTGCTGTGTCTGTAATAAGCTTTGTACTTGTTTTTACAGTCTTTGCCTCCTTGAAACATTCTTGTTTTCAAATGGGCCCAAGGCCACTTTCCTTCTAGCCTCTCCCTGCTGGTGGTCTAGCAGCTAGGATTCCTGGTTTTCATTTAGGCTACCCACCCAGGTTCAATTTCTGGGTGGGGAGCTAAGATCTCTCTCAGGACCACTCATTGCTTTCTCTCTCTGAGATCAGCTTCAATCTGCCTGCAGGTAGTGGGAGCCCTGGCCATGGGTCCCTGCCTGGCGACAGCATCAGGCCTGCTGGACCCTGTCTCCTTCAGCCCAGTGGAGCTCACCCCAGCTGCCTCCCAGGCTCACCAGGACAGCAAGCGCACTTAGTGCGGTCTGGACCCACCAGAACTCACATCTGGATCTCCCTGCTTGCAGCCCCCAGGTTGGAGGAGCAGCCTCAGGTCCCAAGTGGCCTCCAGGGGTGCTGGAAATGGCAACCCACTCCAGTGTTCTTGCCTGGAGAATCCCAGGGATGGGGGAGCCTGGAGGGCTGCCCTCTATGGGGTCGCACAGAGTCGGACATGACTGAAGTGACTTAGCATAGCAACTGTATATCCATTTGTATAGATGACATTTATTTATAATCATTATTTTGATTTTATATAGTAATCATACTTCTATTATATCCCTTGGTCTCACTCACTCATACACACATAAGCACACACATGCACAGACATGAATATACACACAGACAAATATCTTTTTATATTTTCTAATCCATTGATACTTTGTTGTTATTCTCTCAGCTCTATCATGTGTCCATTTTGCATTATTTTGGTGGCATTTTTTTTTCTCCCAGGGCCAGCTTCATAATCTTCAAAATTTTTCAAAATTTTGCCTTTGCAAAAGAGTACTATAACCAAATTGCTGAGAATAGTGAATGATCCTAAGAATTGTGATGAAAACTGCATGGGCATTGTTTCAGCATTTTCCTCATTATCTACAACCTCATTAAGATATAACTTATATACCTCAAAAATAAATAAAAACACATCAATATCAGAGTGCCTTTAGCAGTTAAACTAATTCTCTTTTTTTCTTTTTCTCTTTGAAAGATAAATCCATAAATATTTTGTTTTTGTTTTGTTATTTTTCTCTCTGGAATCACTCCAATAAGTTATTTATTAAAAAAAAAATAAAGAGAGCTGAAAGCTAAAGTAGTGAAAACAGATTTTAATCAGTAACATACTGTTGCAAAAGAGAAATATCCAGCATGAACTGAACTCTTAACATAGTTCCTAATAGCTCGAGGACACATTCCTAGAATGACTCTAGCCCCTTTTAAAGTGCCTGCCTGAGAAAAGACTGCCAAAAGAAATTACTGTTTGTTCCAGCCAACCTCTGAAAGTAGGGCTCCTATCTCCCAGTCTCTGAGGGAGCCTAAGCTTGCAGAAGGGACAGCAAAGCTAGAATAGTTCCATGTGGACTAACCCCACCCTGCGTATTTTGAAAGTTTTCACTTCCCCGACTGCACACCGTCCTGGCTCACCCACCTCCCTATTCCTTCTTCTGCTTGTAAAATCCCTTCTCACTACTTTAGGGGAGGCTGAAGCCTAGTAGAGAAGAGGGCTCAGAGGACCCTGGCTAGAGTTCAGTGATAGAAGCTTTGTCACTACCTCATGATAGTTCCTCTCTGTGACCCTCAAGGTTAATTGGGGGCTTATCTCACTCCTGGCTATTTGTAAGCTGCCCTTGTTTCCAACAAATTAGTTCAGGTTATGGATCACCAGGCCATCTCTCCCTGTCCCTTTTCTCCACATTACTGGGCAGAACTCCAATTCTACCACTCCTTAAACAGTCACAGACACGGGGCTGCATAGTTTAGTTTAGTCGCTCGGTCATGTCCGACTCTTTGCGACCCCATGCACTGTAGCCCACCAGGCTCCTCCATCCATGGGATTTTCCAGGCAAGAGTACTGGACTGGGGTGCTGCATAGAAAGATTTTTACAGGAGTTTGGGAAACAATTGTGGGACTTCACTTCTCATACTTAAGGAGGTTGAAGCTAACTGTTATGGACTGAATTGTGTTGCCCCAAATGTATGTGTTGAAGTCCTATCCCTCAGTACCTCACAATGTATTTGTAGACAGAGTCTTTAAAGAGGTAATTAAGTTAAAATGAGGTCATTAGAGTTGGCCCTAAATAAAAATAACTGATATCCTTAGAAGAAGAAAAAATTTTAAACACAGATGAGTACAGGGGAAGACAAAGGGGAGGATGGCCATTTAGAAGCCAAGGAGAAGCCAAGGCCTCAGACAGAATGAACCCTGCCATTACCTTGATCCTAGGCTTCTAGCCTCCAGAACTGTGCAGAAATACATTGCTGCTGCTTAAATTATTCAGTTTGTGACTTTGTTATGGCAACCCTAGCAAACTAATCGGAGAAGGCAATGGCACCCCACTCCAGAGGAGCCTGGTGCGCTGCAGTCCATGGGGTTGCTAAGAGTCGGACACGACTGAGTGACTTCACTTTCACTTTTCTCTTTCATGCATTGGAGAAGGCAATGGCACCCCACTCCAGTGTTCTTGCCTGGAGAATCCCAGGGACGGGGGAGCTTGTGGGCTGCCGTCTGTGGGGTCGCACAGAGCTGGACACGCCTGCAGCGACTCCGCAGCAGCAGCTAACTAGTACACCAAGTAAAGAAACCCCTTTCCTAAGAGGAAATCTGGTGCCTGGGTTTTAAAATAAGAAGGTGCTCTGCCTCCTCTCTACATTATGATTATTTCTGGGATTCCAAGGATGCTTAGCAAACGAGCAATGGAGGTAGGATTAGAGTGGTAGTAATAATATGGCCATAGTAATAACATTTTTTTTCTCCTTTTGAATCCTGCCGGTTTTATCCAAACTCCCTTAATAATCTCTTCTGAATTTATAACATGAAATAAAAGTTATTGTTTTAGTTATTTTAATTTTGTTTGTTTTAGTTTCTTGACTCTGTCGCCGAGCGCGGGCCTGTCGCCGAGCGCGGGTCTGTCGCCGAACGCGGGTCTGTCGCCGAGCGCGGGTCTGTCGCCGTGCGTGGGTCTGTCGCCGAACGCGGGTCTGTCGCCGTGCGTGGGTCTGTCGCCGAGCGCGGGTCTGTCGCCGAGCGCGGGTCTGTCGCCGTGCGTGGGTCTGTCGCCGAACGCGGGTCTGTCGCCGAGCGCGGGTCTGTCGCCGAGCGCGGGTCTGTCGCCGAACGCGGGTCTGTCGCCGTGCGTGGGTCTGTTGCCGTGCGCGGCTTGTTGCTGTGCACGGGCTCTCTCTAGCTGTGGTGCAAGGGCTTCTCGCTGTAATGGCTTTTCTTGTTGAGGAGCACGGGCCCTAGGGTGCGTGGTTCAGTCATTGTGGTGCCCGTGCTTAGTTGCCCCACGGTATGTGGAATCTTCCTGGACCAGGGATTGAACCCGTGTCCCCTACACTGGCGGATGGATTCTTAACCACTGGACCACCAAGGAAGTCCTGTTTTAGTTATTAAGTGACATATGTAGAGCACTCTGACAGTGATGATAGGAATATCTTTAATGGAGGCTAATTGACAGTTTATGTTTAGATAGTACCTCTATTTTTTTACTGTGAAATCCCAATTTTAATAATTTAGCCTGCAGATATATCCACACAGGTGTGAAATATTATATATACAAATTGCTTATAATAACAAAAGACTGGAAACCATGTTAATATACACAGGGGTTGCTTACATAAATTACGGTTTACTTTGTCGACAAAAGTCCGCCTAGTCAAAGCTATGGTTTTTCCAGTAGTCATGTATGGATGTGAAAGTTGGACTATAAAGAAAGCTGAGTGTCGAAGAACTGATGCTTTTGAACTGTGGTGTTGGAGAAGACTCTTGGGAATCCCTTGGACTGCAAGGACATCCAGCCAGTCCATTCTAAGGGAGATCAGTCCTGGGTGTTCATTGGAAGGACTGATGTTGAAGCTGAAACTCCAATATTTTGGCCACCTGATGCCAAGAGCTGACTCATTGGAAAAGACCCTGATGTTGGGAGAGATTGAGGGCAGGAGGAGAAGGGGACAACAGAGGATGAGATGGCATCACCAAGTCAAAGGACATGAGTTTGGGTGGACTCTGGGAGTTGGTGATGGACAGGGAGGCCTGGCATGCTGCAGTTCATGGGGTTGCAAAGAGTCATACATGACTGAGCGACTGAACTGAAGTGAGACACTGAATACTATGCAGTTATGAAAAAAAAACACAGGAAGCTCTAATGTGGGCTTCAAAATCTATTGTATGAAAAGAAGTCAACATTGGAATAGTGTGTGATTTTTAATTTAATTAATTGAAAATCACTCAGTCCTGTCCGACTCTTTGCGACCCACAGTCCATGGAATTCTCCAGACCAGAATACTGGAGTGGGTAGCATTTCCTTCTCCAGGGGATCTTCCCAACCCAGGGACCCAGGTCTCCTGCATTGCAGGCGGATTCTTTACTAGCTGAGCCACAAGGGAAGCCCAAGACTACTGGAGTGGGTAGCCTATCCCTTCTTCAGCGGATCTTCCCAACCCAGGAATTGAACTGGGGTCTCCTGCACTGCAAGCAGATTCTTTACCAACTGAGCTATCAGGGTGTGTGAAGAAAGCTAAAAGTTGTGTTATAGAGAAGGACAGCATTATTTACGTGTGCATATATACACTTGTGTGGCTTCTCAAGTGGTGCAGTGGTAAAGAATCCACCTGGCAACACAAGAGACACAATAGAAGTGGGTTTGATCTCTGGATTGGGACGATCCTCTGGCACAGGAAATGATGATATGCTGCAGTATTCTTGCCTGAAAAGTTCCCTGGACAGAGGAGCCTGGTGGGCTATAGTCCACGGGGTCGCAGAGTCGGACACAGCTGAGCACACACGGTGTTCCCACTCCTTTCATAAGGTAGCTGCATAAAGTATTTCTAGGATAGGGAAGAGGAACTCGGGAACTGGCAATAAGGGTAGGAAAGAGAAATTTTACAGTTTGACTTTTTAAAATTTTTGAATCTCGATTCATGTTTTAAGTCTTATCTACTCAAAAATAATTAGTTAAAATGAAAATGAACACGGTGACAAGAATTAAAATAAGACATACTATAGTAATGACAAAAAAAAGTAATACACACGTAAGATCAAACCATTCAAACGGTACAGAGAACTATAAAATTAAAACAAAAAAGTCTCTCTCCTATATTGTACACTTTTAAAGGAACATTTGTTGTATTTTATGGAGCATTTCTAGATATTTTGTGGTAGAATTTTTGGATTATCTAGTCTTCCACATTGGAAAGGAAAGTGTCCCTTTCTAACGTTTTCAACATTAACTGCAATGTTTATTATTCCATCTCCACCTCTCTGGGCTGTATTTTGAAACCAATATCCAATGGACAGGGAGCATTTGTTGGACGATAATTAACCTGGACCCTGTGACTTCTTGTTCTATTGTGTTGTTTATCCACCAATCATAATGCTGTCTTTATCAGTCAATCAGAGTTTCAAGAAACAACTCTCCACTTAATGACTTCTTCAGTGCCTGCATTATGCTAGGCTCTAGGGATAGGGAGGAAAAGGGGAGATTCTTTGCCCCTTGTCTGACCAGGTCAAGATTTTACTAAGCTGACCCATTCTTTAGTGGAGGCTCCTTAGAATCACCTGGAAAAACTAAACATTCATGCCTAGGCTTTACTCCCAGATGCTCTGTTTCTGTAGAAAGTTGGCTCTGAATATGGATGTTCTGAACCTTTGGTGATTTTTACTGGGGGGTGGCACAGTATATATAAATGTGCAATTTCTAGAAGGCCTTTTGAAATAATAAAAATGACCTATGAACTGAGAGTCCGCTTGGTTCAGTTTCCCTGCAGGGCTAAGTGTGTCTGTCTTTTGCAACCCCCTAAAGGAGATCACTCCTGGGTGTTCTTTGGAAGGGATGATGCTAAAGCTGAAACTCCAGTACTTTGGCCACCTCATGCGAAGAGTTGACTCATTGGAAAAGACTGTGATGCTGGGATTGGGGGCAGGAGGAGAAGGGGACGACAGAGGATGAGATGGCTGGATGGCATCACTGACTCGATGGACGTGAGTCTGAGTGAACGGGAGTTGGTGATGGACAGGGAGGCGTGGCGTGCTGCAATTCACGGGGTCTCAAAGAGTTGGACATGACTGAGCGACCTAACTGAACTGAACTGAGGCCAGTCAGCATCAATTTGAACATGTCCCTACCTACTCACTCCTGCCCCCAGACAGGATACTCAGTCCCCACAGAGATAACTTGGTCAGTCTCAGAAACACCTCAGCTTGCCCCAAGTCCTCTGTCTTTTCACCTCCTGCCCAGTAACTCCTCAGCAGCCAACTGGAGTTTTTGTTAAATGAACACCTGGCCTTAAATTCTACCAGTCCTAAGAACAACTGGAGGAGGTGACCTTCCAGCATCTGATGCTTTATGCCATGAAGATCTATGAGGGGCTCTTATCATACTCCCTTAAGACTGGAAGGGGCCTCAGAAATTTTACAAACATACACACATACAGAGTCAGTTCTCAGATTTTGGTGTTAGTTATTTCCTAAAAGTTGCTGTGAACACAAATTAGTGAATACTGAACAATTGCTCCTAAGGAAAATACAGGGTTAGGCACCTGCAAGTCTCTGCCCATAACATATTTTGTCAGTTGATCAATAAATAAGCTGGTTTTATGTGTTTCTGTTTAAAGACATCTTGTTATTTGTACTGAGCTCAGGGCCAATAACACTATAACTCATGTATGAGCCAAGTTCTGTATTTTCTTCACAGGCAGAACTTCACAGGTATACCAGGTAGTACTTCAGGCACCATGGTTGCGGGAGATTTTTAAATGGTGAAATCAACAACAAAACACAAAATTGTGAAAACATGGCATGAAATAATGAGAAACACATTTGTTTACAGCATGAACTGGACAGGGTCTTGTGTAACCTCAACTGAAAACAGACGTTTGGGCAACTCACATATTTCCCCCCCCCCAACTCCAGAGCTCTTGGAGTATTGATTTTGGGGTTACAGATTCATTCTTATCAGGAGGAAAATCCGAAAATTCGGAATCAGCCAATAAAATCATCCCCTAAATATATAATATATCCACAACATACCTACATATATATAGTTCCTGTGCTGCTGCTGCTGCTGCTGCTGCTGCTGCTGCTGCTGCTGCTGCTAAGTCACTTCAGTCGTGTCCAACTCTGTGCGACCCCATAGATGGCAGCCCACCAGGCTCCCCTGTCCCTGGGATTCTCCAGGCAAGAACACTGGAGTGGGTTGCCATTTCCTTCTCCAATGCATGAAAGTGAAAAGTGGAAGTGAAGTCGCTCAGTCGTGTCCGACTCTTAGTGACCCCATGGACAGCAGCCCATCAGGCTCCTCCATCCATGGGATTTTCCAGGCAAGAGTACTGGAGTGGGATGCCATTGCCTTCTCCGATATAGTCCCTGTATCAAGTGCTAAAGGCTTTGCTTCTATCACCTCCCTTAAGTCTCACAAGACGAAAGGTCACATAGAGGACTTTCCTGGTGGCAGAGGGTAAGAATCTGTCTGCCAATGCAGGGGACACGGGTTTGCTCAAATCCCAGGTCTGAGAAGATCCCACAAGCCCCTGAGCAACTAAGCCCCAGGTCGCCATAGCTACTGAGCACAGGTGCTGCAGCTGCTGAAGACGGGGCATCCAGAGCCTGCACTCCCCAAGACAAGTCACTGCGGTGAGAAGGCTGCGTACTGCAAGGAAGACTGGCCGCTGCCCCTTGCAACTAGAGAAAGTGTGCAAAGCAAGGAACATCCAGCAAAGCCAAACATACACAAATAATGAACAAACAAACCATATTAGAAACACCAAAAAAAAAAAAAAAAAAAANAACTCTCTTGCTTTCTTGATGATCCAGTGGATATTGGCAATTTGATCTTGGGTTCCTCTGCCTTTTTAAAATTCCAGATTGAACATCTGGAAGTTCACAGTTCACATACTGTTGAAGCCTGGCTTGAAGAATTACTTTTCTAGCGTGTGAGATGAGTGCAATGTGTGGTAGTTTGAGCATTCTTTGGCATTGCTTTTCTTTGGGATTGGAATGAAAATTGACCTTTCCCAGTCCTGTAGCCACTGTAAGTTTTCCAAGTTTGTTGGCATATTGAGTGCAGCCCTTCCACAGCATCGTCTTTTAGGATTTGAAATAGCTCAACTGGAATTCCATCACCTCCACTAGCTTTGTTTGTAGAGATGCTTCCTAAGGCCTACTTGCTTTCTCATTCCAGAATGTCTGGCCCTATGTGAGTAATCATACCATCATGATTATCTGGGTCATGAAGATCTTTTTTGTGCAGTTCTTCTGTGTATTCTTGGCACCTCTTCTTAATATCACCTGCTTGTCAGGTCCATACCATTTCTGTCCTTTATTGAGCCCATCTTTGCATGAAATGTTCCCTTGGTATCTCTAATTTTCTTGAAGAGATCTCTAGTCTTTCCCATTCTGTTGTTTTCCCCTATTTCTTTGCATTGTTCACTGAAGAAAGCTTTCTTATCTCTCCTTGGTATTCTTTGGAACTCTGCATTTAAATGGGTCTAACCTTTCCTTTTCTCCTTTGCCTTTTGCTTCTTTTCACAACTGTTTGTAAGTCCTCCTCAGGCAACAATTTTGCCTTTTTGCATTTCTTTTTCTTGGGGATGGTCTTGATCACTGTCTCCTGTACAATGTCAGGAACCTCTGTCCATAGTTCTTCAGGCACTCTGTCTATCAGATCTAATCCCTTGAATCTATTTGTCACTTCCACTGTATAATCATAGGGATTTGATTTAGGTCATACCTGAATGGTCTAGTGGTTTTTTCTACTTTCCTCAATTTAAATCTGAATTTGGCAATAAGGAGTTCATGATCTGAGCCATAGTCAGCTCCTGGTCTTGTTTTTGCTGACTGTATAGAGCTTCCCCATCTTTGGCGGCAAAGAATATAATCAGTCTGATTTCAGTAATGACCATCTGGTGATGTCCATATGTAGGGTCTTCTCTTGTGCTTTTGGAAGACAGTGTTTGCTATGACCAGTACATTCTCTTTGTAAAACTCTATTAGTCTTTGCCCTCCTTCATTTTGTACTCCAAGGCCAAATTTGCCTGATAAGCCAGAGATTAATATCTGATAATATACATGAAATATTGCTTCCTTTATCATGTAACCCTACCCAGATTGAGTTGTTTGCTATTACTTGGTCATTTCTCTACCTTCCTACCTCTGTGTTATGTAAATAAAGTGCATATATATACTGTTTTGAGAATTTTTGTATTTGCAGAATAAGTGGTGCTTCATGCTGAAACTGTTTCTGAGTAAGATGTCCATGTTTTATGTTAGACAAAGGCATAATACTAGAAAAATATAATGCAGTGTTATATTGTTTTGCAGCTCCATAATTCTCATGTTGCATAGATAATTTTCTTTTTTCTATGTAGGTGACTCTACCAGTGGGCAGAGGGCTATCTATCATGGTTTGGGACTGACTGGAATTCCTATAATCAACGTCAACAATAACTGTTCTACTGGCTCCACTGCTTTGTTTGTGGCCCGGCAGCTGGTTCAGGGTGGTGAGAAGTGCCTGTTTGTCTAGTGTACTTAAATAGATGTGGGGTTATTGCCCTTCTTTTATGATGTCTCCATACAACCCTCAGAGGGATTGCTTTTTAATGTATTTCTTTAAAATAAAAACTTTGATATATACTTTATATAGCACAAAAGTGTAGAATTCAGTGTTTCTAGTATGTTCCCAGGTTTATGCAACTGTCAGCACTGTTTAATCTTAGAACATTTGTATCACCCACAGAAGAAAGCTGTACCCATTAGCGGTCACTTCCCGTTTCTCCCTCCCCACAACCCTTGGCAACCACTAATCTACTTTCTGTCTCTATGG
This sequence comes from Oreotragus oreotragus, assembly GCA_006410675.1. Lineage (NCBI taxonomy): Eukaryota > Metazoa > Chordata > Mammalia > Artiodactyla > Bovidae > Oreotragus > Oreotragus oreotragus. Next base: position 279,698 of record SJYX01006977.1, read on the forward strand.
ATTTACATATTCTGAGCATTACATAAATGGAATCATATAATATATGACCTTTTATGGCTTTTTTCACTTACCGGAAATTTTCACTGTTCATTCATGTTTTAGCATGTATCAGTACTGCATCCTTTTTTGTGGCCAAATGGTTACCCATTGTATGAACATACTCCATTTTGTTGACCCATTCATCAGTTGATGTACACTTTGCTGTTTCTACTTTTTGGCTTTTATGAGTAATCCTGCTATAAACATTTGTGTACAATTTTTTTTTGTGGCCATATGTTTTCAGTTCTCTTGGGTATATATCATAGTCTGTATTTCCAAATGTTCTAGGCTCCTTCATTAGGCCTTTTATTCTTTCTTCTGGATTGTTGATTATTGCTCTGCTACGCTTCCCTGGTGGCTCAGAGGTTAAAGTGTCTTCCTGGAATGCGGGAGGCCCGGGTTCGATCCCTGGGTCTGGCAGATCCCCTGGAGAAGGAAATGGCAACCCACTCCAGTACTCTTGCCTGGAGAATCCCATGGAGGGAGGAGCCTGGGAGGAGCCTGGTAGGCTACAGTTCATGGGGTCCCAAAGAGTTGGACACAAGTGAGCGACTTCAATTTCACTTTCACTTTCACTTGGTGTTTTAATTGTTGGAGCTTTATAATGTCTCACTGTTGGATAATACTAGTAGCCCTTGTGCCCCCTACCTTGTTATTTTTTTCTTTTTTTAAAGAAAAATGTTGGCAGTCCTGCTTGTTTTGCTGTTCATTTGAACATTAGCATCATTTTTAGATACCCCCTCTTTCCAAAAATAGTTCTGTTGAGATTTTGATCAAGATTCTTTAAAATTTTTAAAAATTTTATTTAATGTTTAAAAATTCACAATTAGCTATTTGTATTTGTTCTTCACTGGAACATATTTCCACATTAATGAAAAGTTTTATTAACACTCAAAATCAAAGGAAGAAGTATATACTTTATTGATTTTTCCTTGTATCTAGAGGTGTATAGGAATTTTCTCTATAATTTTTCACTTCTTACAAATTTTATAGGACTACACTATGTTTTTACATTTTGTGTACATTGACATACTTGTTTAAATAGAAGTATTTAAGGGTATTTTGTTTGAGTCTAGAAATTTAATTTTTCAAGATAATTACATTTTCTTTCAAGGTCTGGCAGATTGTGTCTTGGCTCTTGGGTTTGAGAAGATGGAAAAGGGACCCATTGGAGTAAACGTGAGTCTCATTTATTTTTATTTTGGAATTGTTATAACACTATGAGAAAACTTTGCCCATCTGACTGACATAAACAGAGCTCGCAAAAGCTGAAAAATGAGATTGTTTATGTATGCATGCATGTGTGCTGAGTCACTCAGTCGTGTCCAGCTTTCTGCGACCCCATGAATTGTAGCCTGCCTGTCAGTCTCCTCTGTCCATGGAATTTTCCAGGCAAGAATACTGGAGTGGCTTGCCACTTTCTCCTCCAGGGATTCTTCCAGACCCAAAGATCAAACCCTCATCTCCTGGGTCTTCTGCATTGGCAGGCGGATTCTTAGCTACTGTGCAACCTGAGAAGACCATATGTATGCATCAGTTCAGTTCAGTTCAGTGCTCAGTCATGTCCGACTCTTTGCAGCCCTGTGACTCGCAGCACGCCAGGTCTCCCTGTCCATCACTAATGCCTGGAGTTACCCAAACTCATGTCCATCGAGTCGGTGATGCCATTCAGCCATTTCATCCTTTGTCGTCCCCTTTTCCTCACATCTTTGATCTTCATTATGGTGTGTGGGCTCTTTTTGTTAAGGCATTTGGGGTTTAGTTCTCTGACTAGGGGTTGTTGACTAAAAAGATTGCACAATGTGAGAGTTTTGAGTTAAGTTTTATTTGGGGCAAAATCAGGACTGCAGCCCAGGAGGGGGTACCTCAGATAGCTCTGAGAGACTGCTCCAAAGAGGCAGTCGGAGGTCAGTATATGATTTCGGTGAAGTGGGAGTTCAGTGCAGTCAGGTGCTTACTTTATAAAAGGTTTTCTGCTGGTCGGAAGGAGCTGATGTCACCCTGAACGGACTCAGTGCTTTTCTCGACGTGAAGAGATGCAAAGACTGGGGTCATCTGAAAAGATCTAACTGTATAAACATCTGTTCTACCAGCTTCTCTGGAGCACAGAGTGCCACCCCCCCCCCTGTCTCTTATACACATCTAGATGTGTATAAGAGACAGCTAGATGAGTGATAGAGTGACAGAAATGAATAAGACACCTTGCCATTAAGGAGCTTTAAGACTCTTTGGGTTTAATATATTTATAGTTAGGTGTACAGTTAGAATAGGAAATGTTAAATATCAAAAAGTGTTACAATAGCTTAGAGGAAGAAATGATAATTTTTTTAAAAATTATTTTTTATTGAAGGATAATTGCTTTACAGAATTTTGCTGTTTTCTGTCAAATCTCAACATGAATCAGCCATAGGTATACATATATCCCCTNCCCCCCCCCCGCCCTGCCCCCGCCCTGAGCTCCCTCTAGGGAGATGCAGCAGCACAGGCTCAACCCCCACAGAGACAGATGGCAAATGCCTTTGTTATTGGCGTTCAGTTGCTGACGAATGCTTTTGGAAGTGCCAGTTTGTAGCTGACAGGATGAAAGCTGGCCCCCCTGCATTGGGAGTGTGGCGTCTTAGCGACTAGACCACCACAGAAGTCCCTCTTAGTCTTTTTGTTTTGTTTTTTTTTGAGTTTTTTTAAATTGGATAATTGGGAAGATCCCCTGGAGATGGGCATGGCAACCCAGTCCAGTATTCTTGCCTGGAGAATTCCATGGACAGAGGAGCCGGGCAGGCTATAGTTCGTGGGGTCACAAAGAGTTGGACACAACGGCGCAATGACACACACATAGTTGATTATAATGTTTTGCCGATCACTGCTGTTCAGCAAAATGACTCAATTATGTACATATATGCACTCTATTTTATGTTCTCTTCCATTATGATTGATCACAGGATGTTGAATGTAGTTCTCTCTGCCATACATTAGGATCTTTTTGTAAACGTAATGTCTACCAACCCCAGACTCCCAGTCCACCCCTCTCCCTCCCCTCCTACCCTTTGGCAACCTCAAGTTTGGCCTCTAGTTCTTTGAATTTGTTTCTGTTTTGTAGATAGGCTCATTGCACCATATTTTTGACTCCACATGTAAGTGGAATCATAGTATTTTTCTTTTCTTTCTGATTTACCTCAGTTGGTATGATATTCTGTAGTTACATCCATGTTGCTGCTGCAAATGGCATTATTTCACACATTTGTGTGGCTGAGTAGTATTCCATTGTACATATGTACCACATCTTCTTGATTCATTCATCTTTTGATGGACATGAGGTTGTTTCTATGCTTTCTCTGTTTTGAAGAATGCTGCTATGAACATAGTAGTGCATGTGTCTGTTTGAATTATAGTTTTGTCTGGATATATTCCCAGTAGTGGAATTGCTGGATTATATGGTAGTTCTGTTTTTAGTTTTCTGAGATGCCTCCATAGTGTTTTTCATAGTGGCTGTACCAACTTACATCTTCACCAACAGGGGATAGGTGTGAGGCTACCCTTTTCTTCACAGCCTCTTCAGAATTTGTTATTTGTAGACTTTTTAGTGATGGCCATTCTGACCAGTGTGAGGTGGTACCTCATTATAGTTTTGATTTGCATTTCTCTAATAATTAATGGTGTTATTACTAATTACTAGCCATAATTAGTAATTATTAATAATTACTTAGTAAGTAGACATATGAAAAGATGTCTTTTCATATGTCTACTTAATTTTTTCATAGCATTTGCTTTAGAACCTCTTTTTGGACCTCAAAAAAAGTTCATTAATTTCATTCAACAGTTATTTATGGACTGTTAACTATATAGCAGGGCAAATGCTAGGCACTGGATACATACACAGAAGTATATGAAGGATTCATATCTTCTGGGTGTTCATGGTCTAGTAGGTGAACTGGCAAGAAAAAGCCTCCCCTTTGTAAAATGTTTGCAGTGAGAACTGTGTTTCTCTATTCTAGAGCCATGGAAACAGATGCAATTGCACTCTGAGCATCAACTTTATTCTAATCGTAATTCACTTTTTCTCAAATACCGAAACCTGCTCCTGCCTTAGGGACTTTGCTCTTGCTGTTCTGTCTGCCTAGAATGCTCCTCTCCCCCACTTAACCAATGACTTACTCGTGCTCCTTCACACCCCTGCTGAAATGTCACTTTATCAATTTTATCTCCTTAGACTATTTTCTATAACATACCACTTCCCACCTTCAGTCTTTATCCCTTTATTTGAGTTTGCTTTAGCATTATTATTTACATTTTAATCGTTTTCATCCTCATTACTTTCTGTTCCCTCTTCCTTCAAATATGAATGCTAGATGAGCAGGGAATTTATCTGTTTTGTTTATTGTTTTATCCCCAGAACATTGAGCAGTTATTTGCACATAATGGGATTCTTTATACATGTTTCTTTTTTTTTACTTAAAAATTATTTATTTTTAATTGAATGATTTTAGTCATACTGTCAGTTTTTGGCTTACTCCACCCTTCTGATTAACAAATGTCTTAAACACTGTAATAGTCGAAAGAGATACGTATCATGTTGAGTACTTATTAAAATTTTTTTTCTCCTCTCTTAGACTCTAAATAGGACTAATCCACTTGATAAACATACTGAAGTCCTAATCAATAAGTATGGATTATCTGCCCACCCAATTGCTCCTCAAATGTTTGGGTATGCTGGAAAAGAGCACATGGAAAAATACGGTATGTTAAAAAATTTTAAGGCTTATTTTTAGTTATATACACGTATTTATTAAGGAACTGTGGAGGATGCCAGTTTGTATAAAATATGAAATGGTTTTTCAATTAAGTTGAAATAGTCTTTTTTGAATTTAGTTGTAAAGTATTTTTACAAATGACATCATTTTGGAAATACCTTGGATGTTCCAAAACAAGACACTGAAGTAGGAAAAATAACATAAATCTTCAACCATGGACTATAAATTGAGGCTTATCAGTTCTAAGTACAGTATTCTCAGTATTTGAATCTATCAGGAGTCCATCATCATTTGTCAATCCATAATTTTTTATTTTAAATTAAATTGAATTGATTTATTTATTTTTGGTGACACGGAGTCTTCTTGGCTTCATGGGCTTTTTCTTGTTTTGGCAAGTAGGAGCTACTCTCTAGTTCAGTGCGCAGGGTTCTTACTGAGATGGCTTCTCTTGTTTTGTGAAGCATAGCTTCTGGGGCATGTGAATCTTCAGTATTTGTGGCACCTGGGTTTGCCTGCCCCACGCCACGTGGACTCTTCCCAGACCAGGGATTGAGCCCATGTCCTCTGCATTGACAGGCGAAGTTTTAACCGCTTCCCTGGTGGCTCAGAGGGTAAAGCGTCTGCCTGCAATGCAGGAGACCCGGGTTCGATCCTTGGGTCGGGAAGATCCCCTGGAGAAGGAAATGGAAACCCACTCCAGTACTCTTGCCTGGAGAATCCCATGGACAGAGGAGCTTGGTAGTCTATAGTCCACGGGGTCGCAAAGAGTCGGACACGACTGAGTGACTTCACTTCACTTCACTTCACTTCGAACTACCAGGGAAGTCACATAATGTTTTGGGAGAATTAAATTGCGTAGTTGATTTTTATTTTGTAGGTGAGCATCCTCGGGGAAGGCAATGCACCCCACCCCAGTACTCTTGCCTGGAAAATCCAATGGACGGAGTAGCCTGGTGGGCTGCAGTCCATGGGGTCGCTAAGAGTCGGACAGACTGAGCGACTTCACTTTCACTTTTCTCTTTCATGCATTGGAGAAGGAAATGGCAACCCACTCCAGTATTCTTGCCTGGAGAATCCCAGGGATGGGGGAGCCTGGTGGGCTGCCGTCTATGGGGTCAAACAGAGTTGGACACGACTGGAGTGACTTAGCAGCAGCAGCAGCAGCAGCAGGTGAGCATCCTAGCTTTTTGACTGATGATCAGTGATGGATCTGCATTAGCCAGCTAGTTAAAGCATGGGGTAGTGCAGAAAGAGTTGTTCTTTTTTATTTTTATTTTTTATTATATGACCCTGTGTTCTGTGAGATGAGAAAGAAAACAGTTGTGCTCGAAAGTACAACATTCCTATTCTTTGCAGGAAAAATACCGTAGGCTTGATAACCAAGATCAAGTAATCAGAAAGGAAAGAAATCTTCAAGGAAGAATGGTAGGATAGCAGAGAGGAGACTGACAGTTTGGGGCCATGGGAATTTTCTTCCTTGTAGCTATTTGTTACCATTTTAAATTCTGTTCATTCCAGTCTGGCTTCCCCTCTTTCTCAGTGCTAGCACTGATCACCCCCACTCCAGTGCTTTTGCCTGGAAAATCCCATGGACGGAGGAGCCTGGTAGGCTGCAGTCCATGGGGTCGCTAGGAGTCAGACACGACTGAGTGACTTCACTTTCACTTTTCACTTTCATGCATTGGAGAAGGAAATGGCAACCCACTCCAGTGTTCTTGCCTGGAGAATCCCAGGGACAGGGGAACCTGGTGGGCTGCCGTCTCTGGGGTTGCACAGAGTCAGACATGACTGAAGTGACTTAGCAGCAGCAGCACTGATCACCACATTGCCATAGGAAGTAAATACTGCTCAATACTGTTTTAATAGACCTCAGCACCGTTAGTCCCTTTTGATCACTTCTTTCTTAAAACATATTCTTCTCTTGGCATTTGTGCCACCTCATTCTTCTGATTTTCCTTACCTCTTTGGCTATTCCTTGTCCATTTCCTTTTGAAGTAAATAATTTATTTAAAATATTTAGCTCTTACTGTATTGCAGGCATTGTTCTAGGCACTGAAATATAGAAGTACTGTTGTTCGATCGCTCAGTTGTGTCTGATACTTTGCAACTCTGTGGACTGCAGCAGGCCAGACTTGCCTGTCCTTCACTATCTCTTGGAGCTTGCTCAAACTCATGTCCATTGAGTCGAAGGGCCATCCCACCATCTTGTTCTCCGTTCCCTCCTTCTCCTTTTGCCCTCAGTTTTTCCTAGCATTAGGGTCTTTTCTCATGAATTGGCACTTTGTATCAGGTCGCCAAAGTGTTGGCGCTTCAGCATCAGTCCTTTCAATGAATATTCAGGCTTGATTGCCTTTAGGATTGACTTGTTTGATCTTGCTGTCTAAAGGATTCTCAAGAGTCTTCTCCAGCATCACAGTTCGAAAGCATCAATTCTTCAACACTCAGCCTTCTTTATGGTCCCACTCTCACATCTGTACCTGACTACTGGAAAAACCATAGCTTTGAATATGTGGACCTTTTTGGGAAAGCAGTGCCTCTGCTTTTTAATACACTGTCTAGGTTCTTCATAGCTTTTCTTCCAAGGAGCAATTGTCTTTTAATTTCATGGCTGCAGTCACCATCCACAGTGATTTTGGAGTCCAAGAAAATAAAACCTGTTACTGCTTCTACTTTTTCCCCATCTATTTGCTGTGAAGTGATGGGACTGGATGCCATGATTTTTGTTTTTTGAATGTTGAATTTTAAGCCANGCTTTTCTTCCAAGGAGCAATTGTCTTTTAATTTCATGGCTGCAGTCACCATCCACAGTGATTTTGGAGTCCAAGAAAATAAAACCTGTTACTGCTTCTACTTTTTCCCCATCTATTTGCTGTGAAGTGATGGGACTGGATGCCATGATTTTTGTTTTTTGAATGTTGAATTTTAAGCCAACTTTTTCACTGTCTTTTACCTTCATCAAAGGCTCTTGAATTCCCCTTCACTTTCTGTCATTAAGGTGGTGTCGTCTGCATATCTGAGGTTTTTGATATTTCTCCTGGCAATCTTGATTCCAGCTTGTGCTTCATCCAGCCCCTCATTTTGCATGAGGTACTCTGCAAATAAGTTAAATAGGCAGGATGACAGTATAGAGCCTTGACGTACTCCTTTCCCAGTTTTGAACCAATCTGTTGTTCCATGCCCAGTTCTAACTTGCTTCTTGACCTGCATACAGAATTTTGAGGAGACAGGTAAGGTGTTCTGGTATTCCCATATCTTTAATAATTTTCCACAGTTTTTTTTGTGATCCATACAGTCAAAGGGTTTAGCGTAGTCAGTAAAGTATATATAAGTAAATGTTTTTTTTTAATTCGCTTGCTTTTCTCATGATCCAGCGGAAGTTGGCAATTTGATCTCTGGTTCCTCTGCCTTTTCTAAATCCAACTTCTACGTCTGGAAGTTTTTAGTTCACGTACAGGTGAAGCTTAGCTTGAGGGATTTTGAGCATTATCTTGGTAGTGTGTGGAATGAATGTAATTTTGGTTTAGTTTGAACGTTCTTTGGCATTGCCCTTTTTTAGGACTGGAATGAAATTGATTTTATCCAGTTCTGTGGCCATTGCTGAGTTTTCCAAATTTGCTGGCAATGAGTGGAGCACTTTCGCAGCATCATCTTTAGGATTTGAAATAGCTCAGTGGAATTCCATCCCCTCCACTAGCTTTGTTCATAGTTTGGCTTCCTAAGGCCTACTTGACTTCACACTCTATGATATCTGGCTCTAGGTGAGTGACCACACCACTGTGGTTATCCAGGTCATTAACACCTTTTTTTTTTAATGCAGTTCCTATATATAATCTTGTCACCTCTTCTTAATGTCTTCTGCTTCTATTAGGTCCTTATCATTTCTGTCCTTTATTGTGCCCATCTTTGCATGAAATAGTGCCTTGGTATCTCTAATTTTCTTGAAGAGATCTCTAGTCTTATTCTATTGTTTTCCTCTATTTCTTTGCATTGTTCACTTAAGAAGGCTTTCTATCTCTCCTTGCTATTCTTTAGAACTCTGCGTATCAATTAATTATTGCTGTGTAACAAACTACTCCCATATTCAGTTATTATTGAATAATGATTCTTATCAAAGTTTACAAGTTTGTAGAATGACTGGGAATCAGTGGATCTATGGAGAAGGAAATGGCAACCCATTCCAGTATTCTTGCATGGAGAATCCCATGGACGGAGGAGCCTGGTGGGCTACAGTCCATGGGGTCGCTAAGAGTCGGACACGACTGTGTAACTTCATTTTCACTTTTCATTTTCATGTATTGAAGAAGGAAATGGCAACCCACTCCAGTGTTCTTGCCTGGAGAATCCCAGGGACTGGGGAGCCTGGTGGGCTGCCATCTATGGGGTTGGACAGAGCTGGACACGACTGAAGTGACTTAGCAGCAGCAGCAGCAGCAGCAGTGGGTCTAAGTCATGCTCAGCTCTTTTTGTCTGGGTTGATCATATGAGTGTAGGTTGGTTGGAGGCTCTGTTTTACTCCTGTTTGGCTGGGTATCTCATCCTCTTCTTCGAACCAGAGGGCCACCACTGGCATGTCCTTTTCATAGTCACAACAGAAGCAGAAGAGAGTAATCTGCAACATGCAAGGCATTTTGAGACTTGACCAAAGCAAGTCATATGAAAAACTTGAAATCAAGGGAGCGGGAAATATACTCTACTTTTTTAAAGGTAGGAAACTGCAAAGTCAGATCATAAAGGGAAAAAGAATTAGGGATATGAATGAAGTCATTCACAAGCAATAAATAAGCAGGTGAGATGTGTGGTATTTGCTTAAATTTCTAGTAGGGGGAGACAGTAGCATATGAACAAAATAAAGATAATTTCAAATAATGATTAGTAGCTGTGAAGAAAATAAAGCAAGGTAAGACATTTGTTGGGGGGAGTCAAACTTAGGATAGTCAATGATGGAGTCTATACATATCCAGTTTTCATCTTCACATCTCTGCTTGTGTGTGTAACAGATGTCTCAAATTTCACCTGTTCACGTGCAGACTCAAAGAATCAAGGAGTCATGGTGGTGACTAAACCCAGCATTTTTAAAAAATATGAAATTTGTTGTTGTGTCCAGTTCAGTTCAGTACAGTCACTCAGTCGTGTCCGACTCTTTGCGACCTCATGAATGACAGCCTGCCAGGCCTCCCTGTCTAACACCAACTCCCGGAGTTCACTCAGACTCATGTTCATCAAGTCGATGATGCCATCCAGCCATCTCATCCTCTGTCATCCCCTTTTCCTCCTGCCCCAAATCCCTCCCCGGAGAAGGCAATGGCACCCCACTCCAGTACTCTTGCCTGGGAAATCCCATGGATGGATGCCTGGGAAATCCCTTGTCAGGCTACAGTCCATGGGGTCGCTAAGAGTCGGACACGACTGAGCGATTTCACTNTAGATGCTTAAAAAGAAGCAGATGAATTAAGAGTCTGAGGACAGTTTCCAAAGTCATCAGTCATGTGTTTTTTTGTAAATTTGACAAATATTGATTGAATAATTTTGATAGGCCAGTTACTTTTCTAGGCATTGCGTGTACATCTGTGGACAAAAACCCTGACCTCAGGGATGCTTACAGTCTTGTGGGGATGATAAATAAGATAAACAAATAAAGTATATAGTATACTATATGGCTATAAATTTTGAGAAGAAGAAATAAATTAAAGGAAGAAAGAAGTTTAAAATTTTGGAGAAGGGGACTCTATAAATTTAGACTAGGTGATTAGGGAGGCCTCACTGAGAAGCTGAATAAAACACAGGGATAGTGAGGAACCTTACCTGCCTCCTGAGAAACCAGTATGTGGGTCAAGAAGCAACAGTTAGAACTGAACGTGGATCAACTGACTCATTCTAAATTGGAAAAGGAGTACAACAAGGCTGTATGTTGTCACCCTACTGGTTTAACTTGCGTGAAGAGTAAATCATGCAAAATATGGGGCTGGATGAATCATAAGCTGGAATCAAGATTGACAGGAGAAATATCAACAACTTCAGATAAGCAGATGATTTCACCCTAATGGCAGAAAGTGAAGAGGAGCTATAAGAGCCTCTTGATGAAGGTGAAAGAGGAGAGTGAAAAATCTGGCTTGAAATTTAACATTAAAACAACTAAGCTGATTCATGTTGATGTCTGACAGAAAACAACAAAGTTCTGTAAAGCAATTATCCTTCGATTTAAAAATTAAATTAAAAAATTAAGATCATGGCATCCAGTTTCATCACTTCATGAAAAATAAAGGGGCACTTGCTCCTTGGAAGGAAAGCTATGACAAGTCTTGACAGCATATTAAAAAGCAGAGACATCACTTTGCCGACAAAGGTCCATATAGTTGAGGCTATAGTTTTTCCAGTAGTCATGTATGGATGTGAAAGTTGGTCCATAAAGAAGGCTGAAAGCTGGAGAACTGATACTTTTGAATTGTGGTGCTGAAGAAGACTTTTGAGAGTCCCTTGGACTGCAAGGAGATCAAACCAGCCAATTCTAAAGGAAATCAACTCTGAATATTCATTGGAAGGACTGATGCTGAAGCTCCAATACTTTGGCCTCCTGATGCAAAGAGCCGACTCATTGGAAAAGACCCTGATGCTGGGAAAGATTGAGGGCAGGAGGAGAAGGAGACAATAGGGGATGAGGTGGTTGGGTGGCATCATTGACTCAATGGACATGAGTTTGAGCAAACTTTAAGAGATAGGGAAGGACAAGGAAGCCTGGCGTGCTGCAGTCTATGGGGTCTCAGAGTTGGACACGACTGAGCGACTGAACAGCAGGGAACAAGCTTCAGGAAGTGAGTACAGAGGGAGCATATCTCAACATAATAAAAGCCACTTGTGGCATACTCAGGGCTAACATCATACTCAGTGCTGGAAAGCTGGAAGCATTTCCTCTAAGAGCAGGAATAAGACAAGGATGCCCACTCTCACCACTTTTATTCAACATAGTTTTGGGAATTCTGGACATAGTAATCAGGAAAGAAAGATATGCACGTTGGAAAAGAAGAAGTAAAACTGCACTGTTTATAGATGACCTGATGTTCTATTACACATAGAAACCTCCCCCCAAAAAAAAAACCCCAAAACCCTACCAGAAAACTGCTGGAGCTCATCATTGAATTTGGTAGAGTTGCTAGGTACAAAATTTTAATATACAACAGTCTTGTGTATATATGTATACATATTTACTATCAGAAAGAGAAATTTAAAAAAACAATTTCGCTTACCATCACATCAAAAATAATAAAGTGAAAAGTGAAAGTGATAGTCGCTCAGTCATATCCAACTCTTTATGACCCCATGGACTGAAGCCTACAGGCACCTCTGGCCACGGAATTCTCCAGGCAAGAATACTGGAGTGGGTTGCCATTCCCTTCTCCATCAAAAATAATAAAATACCTATGAATAAATCTATCTAAGGAGACAAAAACCTGTACTCTGAAAACTGTAAGATGCTAATGAAAAAAAATGAAGATGACACAAACAGAAAGATAAACTGTATTCTTGGATTGGAAGACTGAATATTGTTAAAATAACCATAGTCCCCCAAGGCAATCTACAGATTCAATGCAATCCCTATCAAATTACCAATGGCATTTTTCACAGAACGAGAACAAAAATTTTAAATGTATAGAAACACAAAAGACTCCGAATAGCTAGAACAATCTTGAGAAAGAAGAACAGAGCTCAGGAATCACACTCCCTGACTTTAGGCTATACTGAAAAGCTACAGTTATCAATACTATATGGTACTGGCATGAAAACAGACAACTAGATTAATCGAAAAGGGTAGAGAGCCCAGAAATAAAGCTACACACTTATGGTCAATTAATCTATGACAAAGAAGGCAAGAATATACAATGGGAAGAAGACAGTCTCTTCAATAAGTGATGCTGGGAAAACTGGACAACTGTATGTAAAAGACTGAAATTAGAACTTCTCTAACCTATACACAAAAATAAAATAAAAATGGATCAAAGACCGAAATGCAAGACCAGATACTATAAAACTCCTAAAGGAAAACATAGGCAGCACACTCTTTGACATAAAGTGCAGCAATATATTTTTGGATTTATCTCCTAGAGTAATGGAAATAAAAACAAAAATAAACAAATGGGACCTAATTAAAGTTCTTACACATTAAAGGAAACAACAAACCACAAAAAAACCTTAGGACTGGGAGAAACTATTTGCAAATAATGTTACTGACCAGTGATTAATTTCCAGAATATACAAACAGTTCACATAGCTTAAGAGGGATGGTATGGGGAGGGAGGTGGAAAGGGGTTCAGAATGAGGAACACTTGTACACCCGGGGCGGATTCATGTTGATGTATGGCAAAACCAATATAATACTGTAATTAGCCTCCAATTAAAATAAATAAATTTATATTAAAAAAAAAAAGAAAAAACAACCCAACCAATAAATAGGCAGAAGACCTAAGACATTTCTCCAAAAAAGATATACAGATGACCAACACACACATAAAAGCATGCTCAATATTCAGTTCAGTTCGGCTCAGTCACTCAGTCATGTCCAGCTCGTTGTGATCCCATGGACTGCGGCACACCAGGTCTCCCTGTCCTTCACCAACTCCCAGAGCTTGCTCAAACTCATGTCCATTGAGATGGTGATGCCATCTCGCCATCTCATCCTCTGTCGTCCCCTTCTTCTCCTGCCCCCAATCCCTCCCAGGATCAGGGTCTTTTCAAATGAGTCAGCTCTTCGCATCAGGTGGCCAAAGTATTGGAGTTTCAGCTTCAACATCATTCCTTCCAATGAACACCCAGGACTGATCTCCTTTAGGATGGACTGGTTGGATCTCCTTGCAGTCCAAGGGACTCTCAAGAGTCTTCTCCAACACCACAGTTCAAAAGCATCAATTCTTTGGTGCTCAGCTTTCTTCACAGTCCAACTCTCACATCCATACATGACCACTGGAAAAACCGTAGCCTTAACTAGATGGACCTTTTCTGACAAAGTAATGTCTCTGCTTTTTAATATGCTATCCAGGTGGGTCATAGCTTTCCTTCAAAAGAGTAAGCATCTTTTAATTTCATGGCTGCAGTCACCATCTGCAGTGATTTTGGAGCCCAAAAAAATAAAGTCTGACACTGTTTCCACTGTTTCCCCATCTATTTC
>SJYX01006977.1:302156-404534 GCA_006410675.1 Oreotragus oreotragus
CTCAAGAGGCAGGTTAGGTGGTCTGATATTCCCATCTCTTTCAGAATTTTCCACAGTTTATTGTGATCCACACAGCAAAGGCTTTGGCATAGTCAATAAAGCAGAAATAGATGTTTTTTTGGAACTCTCTTGCTTTTTCCATGATCCTTTGGATGTTGACAATTTGATCTCTGGTTCCTCTGCCTTTTCTAAAACCAATTTAAACATCAGGAAGTTCACGGTTCATGTATTGCTGAAGCCTTGCTTGGAGAATTTTGAGCATTACTTTACTAGCATGTGAGATGAGTGCAATTGTGCATTGAGCATTCTTTGGCATTGCCTTTCTTAGTGATAGGAATGAAAACTGACCTTTTCTAGTCCTGTGGCCACTGTGAGTTTTCCAAATGTGCTGGCATATTGAGTGCAGCACTTTCACAGCATCATCTTTCAGGATTTGAAATAGCTCAACTGGAATTCCATCACCTCCACTAGCTTTGTTTGTAGTGATACTATCTAAGGCCTACTCACCTTCATATTCCAGGATGTCTGGCTCTAGGTGAGTGATAACACCATCGTGATTATCTTGGTCATGAAGATCTTTTTTGTATAGTTCTTCTGTGTATTCTTGCCACCTCTCCTAATATCTTCTGCTTCTGTTAGGTCCATACCATTTCTGTCCTTTATCAAGCCCATCTTTGCATGAAATGTTCCCTTGGTGTCTCTAATTTTCTTGAAGAGATCTCTAGTCTTTCCCATTCTATTGTTTTCCTCTATTTCTTTGCATTGATCACTGAGGAAGACTTTCTTATCTCTTCTTGCTTTTCTTTGGAACTCTGCATTCAAATGGTTATATCTTTCCTTTTCTCCTTTGCTTTTCATTCTGGCTTCAGAGTCTCATATATTTAATATATATCTCTCATATATATGTATATTATATATTTTTTTCTTTCTCTTTTTTCTTTCCTTCCTTCCTTTCTTTCTTTCTCTCTCTCCCCTCTTTGTTTTTTCCTTCACTTGTCTTTGTTTCTTCCTTCCTTCCTTTCTTTCTTTAAATGGTGTTGAGAAAGTGTCCTTTAATTCTTTCAAAAGATTATCACCATGGATCTCCTGTACTTTTCTCACCCTTCCCTATAGTCATGATTTGATCTATTGCAACATTTTTTTTTTTTTTTCACTTTTTGCAGCAACATTTCAGCTTTTTTCTGAAAGTGTTTCACTCTTAGGGGGAATCTTTCTCTTCTGGGTGGTAGTTTCAGAGCAATTTTAAGCCTGCCACCAACTCCCCACTCTTTTCCTCTGAAGTATTTTCAGACTGCCCTTCTTCCCTAAAGGCTTCTTGTGGAAGGGAGAGCTGTCACTGTGGAAGTTACTGGGAGATATTTGGCTACTTTTCCTCTTTATCTTTTATCCACTTATAGGTAATTTGAAGTTGTTGTTTTTTTTGTCTAGCTGTGCTGAGGGTACGATTTTGTGCAGTTTTATTTGTTCTTCCTGTTTACTGGTGTTGATTTTGAGGGTACGGAAATCTCGGCCGCTTCCACTGCCCTCAGCTAGCTGGAAGTCCTATTTCGTGTGTTTTCAGTCTTTTCTGAAGGTTTACATTAGTCAGAGTAGTTGGACAGTTTCTTCTAGTCTAAAATTTGAAGTATAAATGAACAGCATTTTAGTTGAAATGTTATTCTTCATCCAGTAGATTTCTAGTGAATTGTAGAATTTCATAGAGTTTTCAGTTGTCACTTGAAATTGCCATTTTTGAATGTGTCCTAGAAATGAATATGTAAGAATGTTTGTAGTAGCTTACATTCTGCCATAGAATCAGGAGATTTTTGTGGCTTCAAAGTTTGATTCCAGGAGAGTGAGATCTTATACTATGCATATTCTTAAAACAACCAAAAATATGAATTGGCAGTTCAAAATCAGGAGTCAGCAAGCCCTCTATCTGTGTCTTGGCTTCATAAATACATGGTAAGTGACTGGCAGAATATTTTTCAAAGGGTTGCTACCTTGTATAGATTAATTCGATCCCACAGTAAGGAAACAAGAAGGAAAGACATAATACCTACTGAATCCTGTTTCAGATACTGTGTGAGGTGCTTTGTTTAGCTGCCCTACTTCCTATAAATCCATGTATGAATTGCTTATAAATGTTCTAATGGATGATAGTAAAGCATTTGTACTTCCTGTGACAAGAAACTTGCCACAGACACTACTCATTCCATTTTTCTGGGTGATTCCAATTGTTACAGTGCCCTTTTTCATGTTGAACTCAAATCTCTCTCCCTATAGTTTCTGTCTTCTGAGACTCATATTAATAGAACAAGCCTCTTTCACCTTATAGCTTGTCAAATATCTGAAGCCAGCCAGACCTTGTTCCTTTAACTGTTTCTCACTATGATACTGAAATGCACATCCATGTGCCTGATGCACAGAGAGGCCAACAATTCTGAAATTTTAGACTTTGGAACAGAGAAAGGTTTATGGAGGAGATGCAAGAAGAATGGCTCATGCCTTAAAACCCCAAAAGCTTTCATCAAATCTCTTTTATAGGAAAAGTGAGGAGGGGTGTGGTTAGTTATCGCAAACTTCTTAGTGTCACATCCTTTGTTCTAGAAGTCGGGTCATAGTCAGGTAATGAAGTTCCTATACATCTCTCTACCAGGAGATGTTATTTTCTCTTCTAATAAGAACGGGCAAGGTCCCAAGGCCCAGTTTCACCCTCTGAGGTCCTAGTCCTGGCTAAGAGGAGAAGGTAGACCTCAGTTAGTCCCCAGACCCTGCCCAGCTGTCATCACTGAGGGAGCCAGGCACCTAACCCAACTGGCCTGGAGGCTCCTCAGGTCTCCCAAATGGGGAGGGTGAAGTGGGTAGGGACAGGTCCCACAGACTGTGACCCAGGCAGACTGCCACTGCTATTAGGTCTCAGAGACAGGAATCGGGGAGAGGTTCACTGCTGCTTCAAGGCCTGGCCCTGCCAGTGTGTGACCTTGGGGAGGGTTCTAGAGCCTTGCAGGACATAGCCCCTACCTGTTCCCTGGGCCCTCCAGCTCATCCACTGGTCCAAGGCCAGGTGGGCTAGAAGGCCCCTGTAAGAAGGCTGGGATTTGCCTTTTAATTCACTCTACACCTGATGACCACCACTCCAGTGGGCTCATTGACAGTTGGCTGTTTATGGGAGGGGCCCACTAATGATATTGCAGTAACCTTTGCCTCCTAATGACTGCATGCTAATGTCTGCACTTGTCTGGGCTCTATTACAATTGTTTCATTACCCATCATCACCAGACTAATTCCTGTACTGTGATCGCATGTAAGCTTCTCTGGTAATCGCATCACACTGGTGATTCACGTTGAGTTTATAGTAGAACAGAGCCTCAGTGCTTTTCTCATGGTTGCTGCTCCTTTTCTTAGGCAGTTTTGGGTATTCAGGGATAGAACTGGGCATTTAATTAGTTATATTCTGTGCCATCTCACTGATAAATCTCTTCGAAGTCTATTTGGATCCAGTAGCAGTCTCTCCCAGTTTCAGATTTGATGAGCATAACTTTAATTTTCTAATCCAATGTTTAGAAATATTACCCAGAGCATGGGTGAAATTAGAGGTTAGTAGTAGAGACTTTTCTCTAAGTTACTACATTGATCAGTGCCTTTCGTTGATCAGCGATTCTGTGTTCTGTTGGCTCTTAAAATGCTCTTATGACATGGTCAGTTAAGTTGGAAAATGCTTCATATTTTAACTCCCTTTTGGACAGTCATAATACGCATGCAGTGGTAAAGGTGCTGAATGTTTTGCCATAAAGAAATTTGTTTAACTTTGTTTAAGCAAGTGTTATGTAAACTTGACAGAAGAACTTGCATATTTTTAATAGCACCCCCAAACCCCTGAAAACCAAAAGGAAACAAGCCTCACTTTACAGCATTTCCTTATCTTGTCCCAAAAGATGATCTTAAAAGATTTATCCATTGTTGGGACTTCCCTGGTGGTCCACCTGGCTAAGACTTCAGGTTCCCAATGCTGGGGGGCCTGGGTTCAATCCCTGTTCAGGAAACTAGATCCTGCAGGATACAACTGAAAGATCCCTCATGCTGCAACTAAGACCTGGCACAGCCAAATAAGCAAAAAATGAAATAAATACTAAAAAATAAACTTCAGTTATTAAGAAAAAAAGATTTTTTTAAATTTAGATGCTATGTTTCATTTGATCTACTAGCCAATATGAAAAGATATTATTAATAATTTGATATGGCTGTTCTTACTGAACTCATACCATCTTCTTCTGGAGTACTCACTACTGTTACTGGTATGAAATAACCAATGTGGTCTCTGCCCTCTTCCATTTTTATTAGAATTGAGAGAATATTTGCTTAATTATTTGTGTCATTTCTGCTCTGAAGAGTACCCTCTTTGATAGAGAGAAAACAGAAATGGGAACTCTCCACGTTGTCGTGCTGTCTATGAACATGATATTATCAGCTCCAGTCAGTGGTTTCCTTCCTTGGTCTTTCTGCTCCAATGGAGGATTCAAAATCTATTTTATTCTGTTTCGTCTCCTTAAAATAATAAAAAAGATTTTTGCAGATCATGCTTCATTAGCGTGCCTGCTTTTGTTTTCTCATAGTAATCTCTAAACTTTCTGTTAATTTAAAAAGCACACACTTTTTTGTTAGACTGTAACTTTTCTATAGGCCCTCCTGCCTTATTATAAGGAAAAAGAAGATCAGGCCCTGGGAGTTATGAATTGTAAAATTCACTTCGCCTAGGGGATTGGGATCTTTTGGCATTGGGATTGAACTTCTTGAAGAATTACTGGCAGTGGTTTCCTGCCTTATAACCACTGCGGTCCTAAGCTGTATTTTCTGGTTTTTGAAACTAGACCCTAGTTGTATGAGGTAGAATAGGCCAGTTTGAACTATTTTCATATCATATGCTTATTAGTTGATTTAATTCATTAAATATACTCATTTAATTATAAAGAAATGTTTATCTGAAGGGTCAGTGTTGAAGTTTTCAATACTAATATCTATGCATGGGAACATGTGGAAATATTTAGCAGGATACTGAGTTCCATTGCAACATTTGTTAATAAGCAAAAGGAAGTCATTATCTTGCTAACAGAAGTTTGCTTTCTTTACAGGAACAACAGTTGAACAGTTTGCAAAAATTGGATGGAAAAATCATAAACATTCAGTTAATAACCCGTGAGTATTTCAGAGACAAGAAGTAGTGAAAATCTGGGTTATTCACTTATATAATGTACAACTTTATAGTTGAAAAGCAAATGCAAGAACTCAAAGATGTTATTAATAACTTGAAATTTTTTTCCTTAGGAAAAGCTTGTGCCCAAGTAAACTTTTGCTGCTGCTGCTGCTAAGTCGCTTCAGTCATGTCTGACTCTGTGCGACCCCATAGACAGCAGCCCACCAGGCTCCCCCGTCCCTGGGATTGACTACTATTTAGATTTTGGTCTGTTTATATTTTTGTTGTTGTTGTTTAGTATTTGGGATGCCATTTGAGTTTAGTGGCTCTTTTAAGAAAGAATGTGAATGGCTTGTGTTAAAAGATGTAATTTGTCTTTGGTTCCAACCCTAGTAAATGGAATTTATTATAATAATTTTAATTGGAAGTAACCAGGCCCCATTTTAGAACATTCTTTAAAATGTTTCCTAGTTTGTTTTGATAAATTAGAATGTTTGTAAAACATGTGTTTGTAGTTTTAATGATTTTATATTACATTATAATTTTGTAAAATTTTTATTTTTACTTTATTTTACTTTACAGTACATTATTTGTTTTTTAATCATGTTAGTTTCATTAATTCTTACTCTGGTAGGATAATATGGTGATTTGTATAGTAAAAAATAGTCTGAAGTAAAATTACATTATATGTATTACTGATAATTAATCTTTGAATCCCTAATGCCTAGTGCAATGTGTGGCTAATGGCAATGTACTTAAGGGTTCCTGAATAAAATAGGTTCATTGGGAATTGAATTAGTGCCATACCACTGGAATCTCTACAAAAGCAATGCCACCCTAGGCAATAAAAGAATAGTGGCTAATTTTATTAAATGCCAACTCTGTGTTACTGTGCTGTGTACTTTTATGTATATTTTCATTTAATCCTCTCAAGGACCCTATAAAGTAGTTATTTTTATTTTTATTTTATAGATGATGAGAAAGAGGCTTACTGAAATTAGGCACCTTGTTCAATATCATCTTAAATAGAGGCAAAACAATGTTTATATTTTTTCCTTCTAGACCATAAAGTTCTTGAGAACAAGAGTCATCTCTTATCTTTATGTTCTTAATGTTTAGTGCAGAGTCTGGAACATAATAGGTGCTCAGTAAATTGTTTCTGAACTATTAAATTTTACCATGTTTAATAAACATAAAACTATGATAAGGAACATTTTATCACAGTGGATCATTACCACATATGTCTAATACTTCATGCTACTTCTCATTCTTCTGATTTTAAATTGATGTTTGAATTCAAGGCATACCTAACTAACAAATAATATCCAATCCCATGCCCTAAGTCTAAGGGTATTTTGTGAAACAAAGGGTCTTGTGGAAGCTTTGGTTAATTCCCTTGCTTATCTAATAAAATGGAAATTCCTTCATTTACGATAGCAAGCCTGTTGTAATTTGGCCCCATTCTACTCTATTGGCCTTATTTCCTTCTTCCCTGATTACTTTCAGTCTCACCCTTCACTAGATGACTTGGTATTTCCTAAGTGTACCGTGTAGTGCGTGCTTCTGTGTTTTTAGTTATGTGTTAGCTCTCCCTGGAATGCCCTTCTGTCCTTCTTCTGTTTGATGAATATCTACTTATTCATCAAGTCCCATTCCAAGTATCATTGCTTCTCCTAATACTTTCCTAGAACTTCCTGGTCATAATTATTTTTTCTTATAAGCTTCATTGTATAATCTGTATACCTCTATTATAGCATATCACACTGTATCTTATTTATAAATCTTTTTTTCTCTGATGATGATGGTTCTTGAGCAGAGATTATATCTCTGTATCTTTTTTGTATCTTTATTACCCATTAGGGTATTGGAACATAGTACATGCTCAACAAACTTTGCTATTACTGAATAGCAGTTAGGATGAGCTGTATTAAGCTCATAAATATGATCTAGAATTGACTTCTTTGTCTTCAGAATTTGGAGAACCATTAAAAGTCCTTGTCACTTCCCAAAACAGGTAAGGAACTGTACCAACATACTGAGGAATTGATGGTACTAGAGTTCCTGGCTTTGAGGCTCCAAAGCTCAGCTCTGGACTTTCCCCAGAGAAGCAAAGCTTCTAAGTCTTTCTTTTACTTAATTCCCTGCCTAACCGGGCACTTATTTATCCACTCATTACAGCATTCTTCTAAAGGAATTTCATTCACTCAGCTAATATGTATTCAGTAGCTTGCTATATGGAGAAGGCAGTGGCACCCCACTCCAGTACTCGTGCCTGGAGAATCCCAGGGATGGGGGAGCCTGGTGGGCTGCCATCTATGGGGTTGCACAGAGTTGGACACGACTGAAGCGACTTAGCAGCAGCAGCAGCAGCTTGCTATATGTAAGACACTCCTTAAGCTGCCACTGATATAGCAGTGAGCAAGAAGGATAAGTTCCATGTCCTCATGAATCCTCTGCTATGCATTACAAGTCCTCAATTCTGTTGAATAGGCAAATATTATCTCTGAATTTCAGCTTCATCATTTAGAACTCATTGAAACAGCCCAAGAATAGCCTTCTATTTCAGTTGCTAACTTATACTAGATTTTGCTTGGCTAGTGAAGAAAGATAATCCTGTGTTTGCTAATCAGTCATTAGAAATACCTTGTAACGTATTTCTAAGAAGGTTGAGTTAAGAACTACTCTCGAGTGCTTCCTCACAAATTATAAGAACACCTAAAGGCAGTGAGAATCTGTGATCAGTAAATAATAGGATTAGGGGTAGCTTCTGCCACTTGAGCCTTCAGACTTGTGTCTCTAATTCTCTCCTAGTTGTCTTCACTTAGATGTCCCATAGGTGCCTCAGAGTCAACATGTCCATACAGAATTTCCCATTTCCCCTCCACAGTGTTTTTCCTTCAGCATCCTTCCCCTTGATGAATCACATCAACATATATCCAGTGATTTAAGGTAGAAAACTAGAAGTCATCCTTGGCTTTCCCTTCTTCCTTACTGTCCCATGTGAAATGCAGATGAGCAGGGATGAATGGGATCCTAGTGATTCTGTCTCTTTACTATCTCTTGAATTCATTGGTTCACTTCATCTTTCACTTCTAATTTCCTGTTTTAAACCCTTGTCATTTCTTGCCTTAGTTATTGCCCTAATCTCTTAGCTGATTTACCTGCTTTTGGTAATGTCTTTTAACTGTCTCTTTTCCATTACACAGCCTTCTTACCGAGATACAAATCTGGTCATGTCACTCCCCAGCTTAATCTCCTTTATAAGTTCTTCATTGTTCTCAGTATCAAGTGGAAGTGCTATATACTGGACTCTCATGATCTGACACTGTTCATGTCTCCTGCCCCATGTGCTGACCTTTTTGCCAGGAATTCTCTGTCTCCCACTTCCTCTTATTTGCAGCCTTGGAAAGGAAGCCCTTTTGGTATCTGGGTTTGATGCGTATCCCGTTGCTCCCATGGCATCTCATATCATGGCATTTATCATACTAGAATGGTGTTTTTATTGCTGTGGGTTCAGACTAAGCTCCTTGAGAATAGGGACCGTGTCCATATCCCCGTCGTCTAGTACAGGATCTGGGTTAAATAAAGTCCTCTTTTGAAAGGTGGTGATGGACAAAGTTAACTTTAGAAGCAAAGGTATAGACAGTAGCATGCAGATCTGAGTTACATGGGCTTTGTTTCTAAACACTGGAATTGCTTGTTAACTTTCACAACAGTTGGATTTTGCTTTTGGAAACTCCCCTACTGTGTCTATTTGTTTTTGCCAGAGCAATTTCTGAAACCATTTTATTATATTGTTAGATGCACCAAACAGGGTAAAAATGAGTTTCTTGTTTGCATTGATCAGAAAGGAAATGTGTTTTGAAAAATGTAGACATTTTATTAAAGACTCTGTACATTTATTTAGGAACTCTGTTAGCCTTTATTAAATGTAGTTGTATAATGTCATTACCACAAAAGTTGGCTGAACTGCAGGTCATTTAGTTTTACTTTTAAGGAACTAGTGTTTTTATAATTCTCCAACTGGTCTGACCCCAGCTGGATGTATTGCAATTTAATTCTGGTACTAACCACCTGGAGTTAATACACGCACATTATGAATTAAGACTTCATAAGACTGCCTTCATGTTAGATGGCAGTCTGAGTAGGGTCCCCAGGCCACCTGCCCTTTTGACCAAGTGACTATTAATTCAGGGATTCCCATGATCCTCTCATGTTTGATAATTCAGTAGAATGACTCACAGAACCCAGAAAAGTACTGTGACGTGAAAGTCTCTCAGTCGTGTTTGACTCTTTGTGACTCCATGGACTGTATAGTGGGTAGCCTTTCCCATCTCCAGGGGATCTTCCCAGCCCAGGGATCAAACCCAGGTCTCCCGCACTACAGGCAGATTCTTCACCCACTGAGCCACAAGGAAATCCCAAGGGAACTCAGGGCTTGAACCCAGGTCTTTCACTTCGTGGGCTGATTCTTTACCAGCTGAGCCACAAGGGAAGCCGCAAGAGAAGAAAAGTACCTTATGTACTTACAATTAGAGTATTATCATAAAGGGGTTTCCCTGCTAGCTCAGCTGGTAAAGAATCTGTCTTCAATGCAGGAGATGCCGATTTGATTCCTGGGTCGGGAAGATCCCCTGAGGAAGGGATAGGCTACCGCTCCAGTAGTCTTGGGCTTCCCTGGTGGCTCAGCTGGTAAAGAATCCGCCTGCAGTGAGGAAGACCTGGGTTTGATCCCTGGGTTGGAGGAGGGAAAGGCTACCCACTCCAGTATTCCAGTCTGGAGAATTCCATGGACTGTGTAGTCCATGGCGTCACAAAGAGTTGCACATGACTGAACAACTTTCACTTCATTTCACTTCACAACTGAGGAACAGCCAAAAGAAGAGTCACATAAGGTGAGGTCTGGGAAGGTTCCTAGTGCAGAACTTCCATGCCCTCTTCCCATGGTGTCGGAGCTCATCCCCGTCCTGCTATGTGAAGGTACTCACCAACGAGAGGGCTTCACCAAGCTTCGGTGTCCAGAGTTTTCATTTGTTGTTCAGTCGCTCTCATGTCTTATTCTTTGTGACCCCATGGACTCCAGCAATTCAGGCTTCCCTGTCCGTCCCTGTCTCTTGGAGTTTGCTCAAAGCCATGTCCACTGAGTTTTCATTAGGGTTTCATTATGTAGGCATACTCCATTAAATCATTGGCCACTTGATTGAACTTGATCTCTAACTGTCCCTTTTTTGCCTAAGGCTCACACTGGCTCAAAAGTCCAAATCCTGTGTTAGCATGGGTGGTCCTTCTGGTGACCAGGCCCCTGACTCATCCCTTCCTTATCCACCAGCTAACAAGGGAACCCATGGAAGTCACCTAATTAGCGTGACAAACACACTCCTGTTACTTAGGAAATTCCAAGGGTTTCAAAATTTCCATGCCAGAAATCCACGACAAAAAATAGACACAATTTTTATTATATGACGTGGTATTTTAGAGTTAGGAATTTTAAAAATTAATTCAAATTGCTTATTTAGAAATGGTTGATGAAAGCATGTCTTTTGCTTTTGAAAAGAATATTTCCATATTACTCTCTCTTTAACTTCTAAACCAGAACATCTTCAACAAAAATTGAAATTGCTACCCTGCATTCTGTAACTACTTATTTTATTTATTTAGGTATTCCCAGTTCCAAAAGGAGTACAGCTTAGATGAAGTGATGACGTCTCGAAAAATTTTTGACTTTTTGACAGTCTTACAATGTTGGTAAGAAAAACACATTTTAATATTTAATAGAAGTAGTATCCCTTCTCCCCAGCTCCCACCCCTTGGGTAAACCTTAGGCTCTGTATCTGGGTGTATCTGTGTCTGTATATGCTTTTATAGAAATCCTAAGTATAGTCCTTACACTGGAGTGAGCACCCTTTCTGTTTTTGTTTAGAGAAAGGCTGTCTTTTCTCTTTGAAAATTATATATTTTACTCCCTTCTCTCATGTCTTCCACCTACTCTGTTCTAATAGTGTTTATTCATTTAAATGTGACTTGGAATGCCCGTAGGAACCAAAGATTTTTCCCTTGATCATTTCATTTCCTCTGTTGTATATTTCCACTGTAGGAAATTTTACTCAGTTATAGTAACTAAGAATAAAGGTAAAACAGGAAAAAAATCATAGCTCTAATAATGATAGCAGCCCCATCTTGAAAATTGTTTGACATTATCTGTCTCCTAGAAAACTGAGTTAGTATTGCATAACTCCTACCTGTGTTTAATAATCACCTGGATGTGTCTGGGAGATCCTGGCTGGGATGCAAGTGAACAAGTAGTGTTTGTTTTGACTGTTGCAGTATAAGGATCTGCCCATTTTTAAAGTACAGCTCAACTCAGAGAGGGCTTCCCTGATAGCTCAGTTGGTAAAGAATCCACGTGCAATGCAGAAGACCCGGGTTCGATTCCTGGGTTGGAAAGTTCTACTGAAGAAGGGATAGGCTACCCACTCCAGTATTCTTGGGCTTCCCTTGTGGTTCAGCTAGTAAAGAATAGGCCTGCAATGTGAGAGACCTGGGTTCGATCCCTGGGTTGGGAAGATCCCCTGAAGAAGGAAAGGCTACCCACTCCAATATTCTGGCCTGGAGAATTCCATGGGCTGTACAGTCCATGGGGTCGCAAAGAGTTGGACACGACTGAGTGACTTTCACTTTCACTTTCAACTCAGAGAAAGCTTCTTGTAACTGCTACCTTCTTTCACAGCCTGCTGTAAGGAGAAGGCCTATTTTGAGATCAGTTCAGTTCAGTTGCTCAGTCATGTCCTGCTCTTTGCAACCCTGTGGACTGCAGCACACCAGGCTTCCCTGTCCATCACCAACTTCCAGAGCTTACTAAAACGCATTTCCATCGAGTTGGTGATGCCATTCAACTATCTCAGCCTCTGTCGTCCCCTTCTCCTCCCACCTTCAATCTTTCCCAGCATCAGGGTCTTTTCCAATGAGTCAGTTCTTCACATCAGGTGGCCAAAGTATTGGAGTTTCAGCTTCAGCATCATTCCTTCCAATGAATATTCAGGACTGATTTCTTTTAGGATGGACTGCTTGGATCTCCCTGCAGTCCAAGGGACTCTCAAGAGTCTTCTCCAACACCACAGTTCAAAAGCATCAATTCTTCGGCATTCAGCTTCCTTTATAGTCCAATTCTCATATCTGCACATGACTAATGGAAAAACCATAGCTTTGACTAGATGGATCTTTGTTGCCAATATGCTTTTTTTTTAATATGCTATCTAGGTTGGTCATAGCTTTTCTTCCAAGAAGCAAGTACCTTTTAATTTCATGGCTGCAATCACCATCTGCAGTGATTTTGGAGCCTAAGAAAATAAAGTCTGTCACTGTTTCCATTGTTTCCCCATCTATTTGCCATGAAGTGATGGGACTGGATGCCATGATCTTAGTTTTTTGAATGTTGAGTTTTAAGCCAACTTTTTCACTCTCCTCTTTCACTTTCATCAAGAGGCTCTTTAGTTCCTCTTTGCTTTCTGCCATAAGGGTGGTATCATCTGTGTATCTGAGGTTATTGATATTTCTCCTGGCAATCTTGATTCCAGCTCGTGCTTCTTCCAGCCCAGCGTTTCTCATGATGTACTCTGCATATAAATTAAATAAGCAGGATGACAATATACAGCCTTGACGTACTCCTTTCCCAATTTTGAGCCAGTTTGTTGTTCCATGTCCAGTTCTAACTGTTGCTTGTTGACCTGCTTACAGATTTCCCAGGAGGCGGGTCAGGTGGTCTGGTATTCCTCTTTCTTGAAGAATTTTTCAGTCTTTTGTGATCCACACAGTAAATGGCTTGGCATAGTCAATAAAGCAGAAGTAGATGTTTTTCTGGAACTCTTGCTTTATCGATGATCCAGTGGAGGTTGGCAATTTGATCTCTGGTTCCTCTGCCTTTTCTAAATCCAGCTTGAACATCTGGAATTTCATGGTTCATGTACTGTTGAAGCCTGGCTTGGAGAATCTGGAGCATTACTTTGCTGGTGTGTGAGATGTGTGCAATTGTGTGGTAGTTTGGGCATTCTTTGGTATTGCCTTTCTTTGGGATTGGAATGAAAACTGTCCTTTTCCAATCCTGTGGCCACTGATGAGTTTTCCAAATTTGTTGGCATACTGAGTGCAGCACTTTCACAGCATCATCTTGTAGGATTGAAATAGCTCAATTGGAATTCCATCACCTCCACTAGCTTTGTTCATAGTAATGCTTCCTAAGGCCCACTTGACTTCACATTCCAGGTTGTCTGGCTCTAGGTGAGTGATCATACCATTGTGATTATCTGGGTCATGAAAATCTTTTTTGTATAGTTCTTCTGTGTATTCTTGCCACCTCTTGTTAATATCTTCTGCTTTTGTTAGGTCCATACCATTTCTGTCCTTTATTGTGCCCTTCTTTGCAAGAAATGTTCCCTTGGTATCTCTAATTTTCTTGAAGAGATCGCTAGTCTTTCCCATTCTGTTATTTTCCTCTATTTCTTTGCACCTATCACTGAGAAAGGCTTTCTTATCTCTCCTTAAGCAGATCGCTAAAGTCTTAACCAAACCATGGATTTTCTGGTATCTCCTATTCCTCTGTTTCCCATTTTTCAAAAGGATTTCAGGACCAGTTATTTGAGAGAGAACAACGTTGGAGCTAGTTAGGCCTAGAGTAAAATCTTTATTGTATTAGCTTAGAAATAACCTTGTGGATTCCTCAGAAGTCACCAGAAAATACCTTGTGTTTGCAAAGGCAAACCTGAAACTCTTTGCAATAAGAACTTTTGGGGAGAGACCCATAGAGTCTAAGCAGTGATTGGCAGCCTTTAAATTCTTGCTATAGGTTCAATCTTCAGATGGGAAGCATGTATAATTTTTAACTGCAGATATTACTGGGACAGTCCAGTGACCAGCAAGCCTCCTCTCCCTGCCTGTCTTTCCACACTATAAGAACTCCTAGTCTGAAATCCTAGGATTGAAGTGAACAGGATATCAGTAACTATCTTACCTCCTCTTAGTCCCACTTCAGATGGTGCTGCTGCAGCAATTTTGGCTAGTGAAGCATTTGTAAAGAAGCATGACCTGAAATCCAAAGCTGTGGAAATTTTGGCTCAAGAGATGGTGACTGATATGCCAAGTTCATTTGAAGAAAAAAGCGTTATTAAAATGGTGTGTTTGAGGTTCTGTTTTATTAATCAGTTGAGGGATTTCTTTTTAAAAGTTTAAAGTGACATCATGTCATCGGCTCTGAAAGTTTATTTACTTGAAAAAAATTGGTCTAGAAAATTTAGTATTGTAACCCATCAGTTAAGAATCTAAGGGAAAATCACTTATGAGAACATATGCACTTTTAACTAACTAGTGTTCTATTTTTTAAAAATTTGGAATGATTAAATATGCCCAGAACTCCAATGTTATAGAATTTAAAAAAAAAGAAAACAAGGATGTTTTGAGGAACTTATTGACCCTTAGGACTTTAAAAATTCTGACTGCAGATTGAGTACAAAATGGAAGAAGTAAAAAAAATGAGAATTCTGACCTAGAACTCTAGGTTGAATATTTGAAGATACATACATATAAAATATGCATTATGTACACACATGTATGTAGGTAAGCATAGGGTTTACATTAGAGTTTATAAAATGACTTTATAATAATGCTTTGAATTTTAAAATGTTTCTATAAATTCTCCAATATAGGGTGTGGTAGAGGTAGAACTTAGGTTTTTCCAATTGCAGTACATTTTCCATTATATCACAACTTTATTGCTTGGAAAAGAGTTGAGTTTGCATGTTAAAGGGTGTTAAGAGCATGAATATTGGAAAAATGATTTGAATCCTACGTGATCTTCTATTGATAAAAGAAGATTGTTTATGTAGAAATTCACCCATATTTTTCAGTGAATCATAATAGTCTCTTGATAAATCTCTTCAATTTACCACAACTGTATATTGTGGACTGACAGAGTTTTGTAACAGGACTGGATATGGCATGAGGAATTATAAATCCTTTTTATATATCTGATTTAAAATTCTGTTCTTTATAGTACAGAATTTAATGTGTATGTCCATTGTCTCTCCTGGACATTTTATTTGGACTTTCTGTATAATAGAGTTAACTGAGATTTCAACATTTATGGAAAATCCTTAACTGTAAAGGTTATACGTATATTAATCTTTTATAATCCTTACATGAAAGTCCCAGTTTTGATACCTTTAATGTGTTTATATATGATTTTGATTTTAGGTTGGTTTTGATATGAGTAAAGAAGCTGCCAGAAGGTGTTATGAGAAATCTGGCCTGAGACCAAGTGATATTGATGTAATAGAACTTCACGATTGCTTTTCTACCAATGAACTTATTACTTATGAAGCACTGGGACTGTGTCCAGAAGGTAATATCTCTGATGAAATGGAGATTAACTTACGTTTCACTGAGAAATTTTCACTTTCATCATCAAAACAAAATAATTCACTAATTGCTTTCCCTTCTATGTTGGCTCTGCCACACTGTGCTAAGTGAATGTAAGCTCTCTTAATGCTGGACTTTTAGAATTGTAGTTTTGGAAACTACCAAACGAGATGACAGAATATACAAATGATTTAATTTATGTAAATCAGGGGTACTTGTAATACACTGTTAAGTAAAAAAAAAAGATAGAAAAATCACTTATGTAGTTATAGGTATTTCAGATGTGTTTGAACAAAGACCTGCAGGAGGGAAAATGAGAAGGCTAGTTGGTGGGATCTGGAGATTTTTTTTCTTTTCGTTTCTAAAGTGGTTTTACCATTTTCCACTAGCAGTATGTGAGATTTTACTTGCTTCATCTTCTTATCAACACTTGGTGTGGTCAGTTTTTAAAATTTGAATCATTCAAGAGACTATATACTGATGTTTTAATTTTCATTTTAATTTGTTTATCCCTGATTACTAATGATGTTGAGCATCTTTTCTTGTGTTTGTTAATATTTCATGTATCTTTTGTGAAGTGTTTGTTCAGATCTTTTGCCCTTTGATTATTGGGTTAGTTTTCTTCTTTATTATGTTGTAAAATTTATATAAATGTATATTCTGGATACAAGTAATGTGTCTGATATATGTCGGCTGTGAACTTTTCCTCCCAGTCTGTGGCTTGTCTATTGTTTTATTTTTTATTTTTGGCTGTTCTAGGTCTTTATTACTGTACTGGATGCCTTTTTGTTTTATTAATGATGTCTCTTGCAGGACAAATTTTAAGTTTTGATTATCAGTTACATATTTTTTAATCGATTTTAAAAGATTTATTTATTTTTTAATTGAAGGATAATTGCTTTATATAATTTTATTGTTTTCTGTCAAACATCAACATGAATCAGCCATAGGTGTACATATAGCTCCTCCCTCTTGAACCTCCTTCCCATCTCCCTCCTCATCCCACCCCACTAGGTTGATACAGAGCGCCTATTTGAGTTCCCTGAGACATATAGCAAATTCTCATGGGCTATTTTACATATGGTAAGGTAAGTTTCCATGTTACTCTTTCCATGCATCTCACCCTCTGCTCCCCTCTCCTTGTGTTGATAAATCTGTTCTCTATGTCTGTTTCTCCACTGCTGCCTTGCAAATAAATTCAGTGGTACCATCTTTCTAGATTCCACATATATGCGTTATTATACAATATTTATCTTTCTCTTTCTGAATTACTTCACTCTGTATAATAGGCTCTAGGTTCATCCACCAATTAGAACTGACTCAAGTGCATTCCTTTTTATGGCTGAGTAATATTCCATGGTGTATATGTACCACAACTTCTTTATCCATTCATCTGTTGATGGACATCTAGGTTGCTTCTGTGTTCTAGTTATAATAAATAGTGCTGCAGTGAACATTGGGTACCTATGTCTTTTTCAATTTTGATTTCTTCTGGGTATATGCCTAGGAGTGGNATTCCTTTTTATGGCTGAGTAATATTCCATGGTGTATATGTACCACAACTTCTTTATCCATTCATCTGTTGATGGACATCTAGGTTGCTTCTGTGTTCTAGTTATAATAAATAGTGCTGCAGTGAACATTGGGTACCTATGTCTTTTTCAATTTTGATTTCTTCTGGGTATATGCCTAGGAGTGGGATTGCTGTGTCATATGGTGGTTTTATTCCTGGTTTTTTTAAGGACTCTCTATACCATCTTCCAAAGTGACTGTATCAGTTTACATTCCCACCAACAATGCAAGAGGGTTCCCTTTTCTCCACACTCTCTTCAGTGTTTATTGTTTGTAGACTTTTTGATGATGGCCATTATGTCTGGTCGGAGAAGGCAATATCAGCTCACTCCAGTACTCCTGCCTGGAAAATCCCATGGACGGAGGAGCCTGGAGGCCTGCAGTCCATGGGGTCGCTGAGAGTCATACATGACTGAGCGACTTCACTTTCACTTTCATGCATTGGAGAAGGAAATGGCAACCCACTCCAGTACTCTTGCTTGGAGAATCCCAGGGATGGGGGAGCCTGGTGGGCTGCTGTCTCTGGGGTTGCACAGAGTCAGACACGACTGAAGCGACTTAGCAGCATTCTATCTGGTGTAGGTGATATACCATTGTAGTTTTGATTTGCATTTCTCAAATAATGAGTGATGTTGAGCATCTTTTCATGTGTTAGCCATCTGTATGTCTTCTTTGGAGAAATGTCTGTTTAGGTCTTTACCCACTTTTCAATTAGGTTGTTTGTTTTCCTGGTATTGAGTTGTATGAGCTGCTTGTATACTTTAAAAATTAATCCTTTATCTGTTGTTTCATTTGCTATTATTTTCTCCCATTCTGAGAGTTGTCTTTTTATCTTGTTTATAGTTTCCTTTGTTGTGCAAAAGCTTTTAGGTTTAATTAGGTCTCACTTGTTTCCTTTTGTTTTTATTTCCATTACTCTAGGAGGTGGGTCATAGAGGATCTTGCTTTGATTTATATTGAGTGTTCTGCTTATGTTTTCCTCTAAGAGCTTTATAGTTTTTGGTCTTATATTCAGATCTCTAATCCATTTTGAGTTTATCTTTGTGTATGGTATTAGAAGTGTTCTAATTTCATTCTTTTTCATGTAGCTGTCCAGTTTTCCCAGAACCATTTATTGAAGAGGCTGTCTTTGCCCCATTGTATATTCTTGCCTCCTGTGTCAAAAATAAGATACTTATAGGTGCATGGGTTTATTTCTGGGCTTTCTGTTTTGTTCTATTGGTCTATATTTCTGTTTTTGTGCCAGTACCATACTGTCTTGATGACTGTAGCTTTGTAGTATAATCTGAAGTCAGGAAGATTGATTCCTCTAGCTCCATTCTTCTTTCTCAAGATTGCTTTGGCTATTTGGGATCTTTTGTGTTTCCATATGAATTGTGAAATTTTTTGTTCTAGTTCAGTGAAAAATGCTATTGGTAATTTGATAGGGATCACATTGAATCTATAGATTGCGTAGTAGAGTCATTTTCACAAGATTGATTCTTCATACCCAGGAACGTGGAAATCTCTCCATCTGTTTATGTCATCTTTGATTTCTTTCATCAGTGTTTTATAATTTTCTGTGTACAATTCTTTTGTCTCCATAGGTAGGTTTATTCCTAGATATTTTATTCTTTTGTTGCAATGGTGAATGGGATTGATTCCTTAATTTCTCTGTCTTATTTTTCATTGTTAGTATATGAGAATGCAAGTAATTTCTGTGTATTGATTTTGTATCCTGTGACTTTGCTAAATTCACTTTAATCAGTTTTTTGATGGTTCAGGCTTTTTATATTTTAAGAAACTTGTCTACCCCAAGATTGTAAAGATTGTCTTCTGTTTTTATTCTAGGGTTTCTATAGTTTTCAATTTTACTTTGAAGTATATGATCTATTTTGAGTCAGTTCTTATGTTTGGTATAAGATAAAGGTCGGAAAGAAAGATGCTAAAGCTGAAACTCTAGTACTTTGGCTACCTCATGCAAAGAGTTGACTCATTGGAAAATACTCTGATGCTGGGAGGGATTGGGGGCAGGAGGAGAAGGGGATGACAGAGGATGAGATGGCTGGATGGCATCACTGACTCGACGGACATGAGTCTGAGTGAACTCCGGGAGTTGGTGATAGACAGGGAGGCCTGGCGTGTTGCGATTCATGGGGTCGCAAAGAGTCGGACACGACTGAGTGACTGAACTGAACTGAACTGAAAGGTTGATACTATTCTTTTTATTCCTATACTCATATTCAGCACCATTTATTGGAATGACTTTCTCTCCATTGAATTATGTTGGCACCTTTGTCAAAAATTGCCATATATATGAGGATTCATTTTTGGATTCTGTCTTCTGTTCCATTGATCTCCATGTCTATCTTTCACCAATATAAAATTATTTTTGGCTACTGTGTTTATTCTACTCTACTATATTAGATAGGATAAGTTCTCCATCTTTGTTCTTTTTAGAAATTATTTTGCTTATTTTAGGTCCTTTGCATCACCATGTACAAATCAGAATTAATTTGTCAATTTCTATAAAGTAAAAAGCTTGCTGGAATTTTCATTGTGATTTTATTGAGTCTTGCATCTGGTCCCATCACTTCATGACAAATAGATGGGAAACAATGTAAACAATGGATTTTCTTGGGCTCCAAAATCACTGTAGATGGTGACTGCAGCCATGAATTTAAAAGATGCTTGCTCCTTGGAAGAAAAGCTATGACCAACCTAGACAGCATATTAAAAAGCAGCGATATTACTTTTCCAACAAAGGTTTGTCTAGTCAAAGCTATGGTTTTTCCAATAGTCATATATGGATGTGAGAGCTGGACAATAAAAAAGGCTGAGTGCCAAAGAAATGATGCTTTTGAACTGTGGTGTTGGAGAAGACTCTTGAGATTCTTTGGACTGCAAGAGATCAAACCAGTCAATCCTAAAGGAAATCAGATCTGAATATTCATTAAAAGGACTGATGCTGAAGGTCCAACACCTTGACTACATGCAAAGAACTGACTCAACGATATTACTTTTCCAACAAAGGTTTGTCTAGTCAAAGCTATGGTTTTTCCAATAGTCATATATGGATGTGAGAGCTGGACAATAAAAAAGGCTGAGTGCCAAAGAAATGATGCTTTTGAACTGTGGTGTTGGAGAAGACTCTTGAGATTCTTTGGACTGCAAGAGATCAAACCAGTCAATCCTAAAAGAAATCAGATCTGAATATTCATTAAAAGGACTGATGCTGAAGGTCCAACACCTTGACTACATGCAAAGAACTGACTCATTGGAAAAGACCTTGATGCTGGGGAAGACTGAAGGCAGGAGGATAAGGGGACAACAGAGGATGAGATGGCTAGGTGGCATCACTGACTTGATGGACATGAGTTTGAGCAAGCTCTGGGAGTGGGTGATAGACAGGGAAGCCTGGGGTGCTGCAGTCCATGGGGTCACAAAGAGTCAGACGTGACTGAGCGACTAAACTGAACTGAGCTAGATTCGTTTAGAGAGAATTGTCATCTTAACAGTGTTAATTCTTCTAAACCATTATATGTGAATATCTCCTTTAGCTTCTAACAGGATGCTTCTTGTTTTCAGTGTAGGTCTTTTTTTAGGTTTATTCCTTGGAATTAAAATTCCAATGATTTTTGGTGTAATTTTAACCTTCATTTTCCAATATTTGCTGATAGTATGAAAGAATGCAATTAATTTTAAAAAAGCTTGAAAACTGTGACTTTGCTAAATCCACTTATTCTAGTAGTTATTTTCCAGATTATGAGTGTTTTCTGTGTAAACATTCATGCCATTTGCCAATGACAGTTTACATCTTCCTTTCTGATATTTTTATTTTTTCTTACCTTATTGCAATGACTGTGAGCTTTAGTATCATACTGAATAAAAGTAGTGAACGTGGGCATCATTAGCTTGGTCCTGATCTCAGGGGATACAGTTTAATCTTTCACCATTATGTATGTTAGCCACAGTTTTTGTTGTTGTTTTGTTTTTGGCTGTTGTTGATGCCATTTATCATGTTGAGAAAGTTACCTACTGTTGTTAGTTTGCTGAGTTTTTTTTTTTTTTTTAAATCATGAAGGGGTGTTGGATTTAAAAAATTCTTCTGCATCTATTAAAATGATCATATGGGTTTTTTCCTTTATTTTGTTGACGTGAATTACATTGATTTCAAATGTTAAATTAACCTTGTGTTTCTGGGATTAATCTTACTTGGTCATATTATTTAACCTTTTAATATATTGTTAGATTCAGTTTAGCATTTTGTGAATAATATCTGCTTATATATTTATGAAGTATATTTATCTATGGTTTTCTTCTTTTCTAAGCTGTTTTATGCTGATCTCTGAAAATAAATTGAGCAGTGATCGCTCATTCTGTATTTTCTAAAATTGTTAGTATAAGATTAATGTTAGTTCTTCTTTGACTGTTTTGTAGAATTTACTGGTATAATCAGGTTGTTTAAAGTTTTCTTTGGCAGTATGTTTTCAACAAATTAATATTTATTAATAGAGACAGGCATATTTATATTTTTTGTTTCTTCTTGTGTCTATTAATTTTGGCAAGATACATTTTTTCAAAAAAGCTGTTTTCATTTAAGTAGTCAGATTTGTCAGCTGAAGTTGTTCAGAGTGTTCTGTTTTTATCCTTTTAATTTCTATAGAATCCATGGTTACTTTTTTTTTTATTCCTGATGTTGATGTTTTTTGTTCTTTCTCCTTTTTTCCCTTCATCTGCCTACCTAGAGCTTTGCCACTTTTGTTGAGCTTTAGAATGATCTGGCTTTCGACTTTGTTGTTGTCTTTTTTCCCCCTCTATTTCACTGATCTCTGCTTTTCATTATTTCTCTCCTTTAATTTACTTTGGGTTTACTTTGACTTTTTTAAGTTTCTTATGACAGATAATTTATTTTAGATCTTTCTCCATTTCTAATGTAGTATGTAAAGCTGTATGTTTTTCTCTGAGCATTATGTTAGCTGCATTCCACGGATATTTTAAAATTTTTATTTATTTTAATTGGAGGCTAATTACAATATTGTAGTGGTTTT
This sequence comes from Oreotragus oreotragus, assembly GCA_006410675.1. Classification (NCBI taxonomy): domain Eukaryota; kingdom Metazoa; phylum Chordata; class Mammalia; order Artiodactyla; family Bovidae; genus Oreotragus; species Oreotragus oreotragus. The sequence continues at coordinate 324,339 of SJYX01006977.1, forward strand.
TGCCGTACATTGACATGAATCAATCATGGGTGTACATGTATCCTCCATCCTGAACCCCTCCCACCTCCCTCCACATCCCATCCCTCAGGGTCGTCCCAACGCCCCAGCCCTGAGTGCCCTGTCTCATGCATTGAACCTGGACTGGCAATCCATTTCACATATAGTAATATACATGTTTCAATGCTTTTCTCTCAAATCATCCCACCCTCGCCTTCTCCCACAGAATCCAAAAGTCTGTTCTTTACATCTGTGTCTCTTTTGCTGTCTCGCATATAGGGTCATCATTACCATCTTTCTAACTTGCACATATATGTGTTATATACTGTATTAGTGTTTTTCTTTCTGACTTACTTCACTTTGTATAATCGGCGCCAGTTTCATCCACCTCATTAGAACTGATTCAAATGCTTTCTTTTTAATAGCTGAGTAATAGTCCATCGTGTATATGTACCACAGCTTTCTTATCCGTTCATCTGCTGATGGACATCCAGGTTGCTTCCATGTCCTGGCTATTGTAAACAATGATGCTAGGAATGCTGGGGTACACGTGTCTTTTTCAATTCTGGTTTCCTCGGTGTGTATGCCCAGTAATGGGATTGCTGGGTTTTATGGCAATTCTATTCCCAGTTTTTTAGGGACTCTCCACACTGTTCTCTATAGTGGCTACACTAGTTTGCACTCCCACCAACAGTGTAAGAGGGTTCCCTTTTCTCCAGACCCTCTCCAGCATTTATTGTTTCTACAAAAAGTCCACAGGTTTTTAATATCCGTTGTCATTTAGTTCAAAATATTTAAAATGTCTGTTTAATATCTAATTTTGTCTTTGACCTGTAAACTATTTAGAGATGAGTTGTATAGTATCTAAGGATTTTGAATTTTCATAGATATCTTATTGCTTTCTATTGTAATTTTGTTGTAGTCAGAGATTACGCTTTATTTGGTTTTGATCCTTTTAAACTAATTGAAATTTATTTTATGGCTTAGCACACGGTATATATTGGTGAACTTACATGTACTTGAAAAATAATGGTGATTTCGAGATTGTTAGATGTAGTGTTCTATATATGTCAGTTAAATCAAGATGATTGATAGAACTTTTCAGATCTTCTGTGTCTCCACTAATTTATTAGGTGCGCTCTATCACTTGCTGAGAGAGGGGTGTTAGAATCTCATACTATAGTTGTACTGCAATTGTGGAGCTATCTCTTTTTAAAATTTTATCAATGTTTGCTTTTTTTATTTTGAGGCTCTGTTATTTATGGTTTTGTCTTCCTGATGAGTTTTTTTTTTTTATTATCAAGTATTCTACTTTATCTCTGGTTATATTCTTTGTCTAGAAGTCTCTTTTATCTGACTAACATAGCCATGCTAGCCTTTTTATGCTGCAACCAGAGAAAAGCTGTGCAGCAGCAAAGACCCAGCACAACCAAAAATAAATATATAAATAAATGATTGTGTGTATGTTAGTCACTTAGTCATGTCTGACTCTTTGTGACCCCATGGACTCCAGCCTACTAGGCGCCTCTCTCCATGGAATTCTCCAGGCAAGAATACTGGAGTGGGTTGCTGTTTCCTTCTCCAAGGAATCTTCCCAACCCAGGGATCAAACCCGGTTTCCTGCACTGGGCAGATTCTTTACAGTATGGACTACCATCAAAAGCTATTAGACGCCTCTGGTAGCATCACCACGGACATTATCATCATTATTTGGACACATTTCGTCTCTCATTACCAGAAATATCATCTGGAAGAATATTTTATACTGTGCATGCATTATTGTTTACTCCTTAACCACCTGGATGAATGATCACAGAATTGATAAGATTGTTGAGGGTGCCAAGCATGTGATGTAATTTTTTTTCTTTAAGCTTACATTATGCTTAACAGTGTTTTCAGCCATTTTATTTCATGAAAGTGCTCTTTTTTTTCTCTCTCTCCCCTCTCCTCACTGTTGTTTACTAAGAATATTTATATAGCATGTAATGTACAGTTGAAAATGGAAATGAATACATTTTGGCAAAATATGAATTTTTAAACCTAGTATTATTTTATTGTATCTATTTCAGTGTTTTTCTTATGGTTCTCTGAATCTCTGTTATATTAAGAGCAATTTTGGAAGCAGAGAGCTCTTAGGAACTAATAGGAGCTTTGTTTCATGCAGGAAATGTTCTGAAAATATAAGCCTTTATTACCCAATTATTTATTACCTCACTTTTATTTATTTATTTTTTTATTACCTCACTTTTAGAAGTGCTTATGTCAATTTGATGTTAGTTTGAGCCATTAAGAACTGTTTGGTTCAAGAAATTCTTGGCTATCCACAAGTTAAAAAGACAAACAAACATATTTATCCCAATGTTATTTTTTACATTTATGAATATTATTTTTCCTTCTGTTAGGTCAAGGTGGGAAACTGGTTGAAAGAGGAGATAATACTTATGGAGGAAAGTGGGTTATAAACCCTAGTGGTGGATTAATTTCAAAGGGGCACCCACTTGGAGCTACAGGTAATGATACACATAGATTTCATAATTTTTAAATCATTTTTGACATAAGTGTGAATGATTTGGTCATTGATTGAAGTGAATGATTTTATTCTCTGAGTTTGGTATGCAATGTTTTAAATGACTATTTAACTATGATATTTTCAATTTTTGTTAAGTATAGTTCAAAAATCTTGATTACTTGTTGAGAATTTGCATTAGTTGAAACTATGAGTTCAACAAAAAGCATTTTTAAAAGTCTGATTATTCTAAAATAGGTGTACAACTTAATTTAACAAGATATTTCCAAATAAGGATACTGATAGATCTGCTAGATAGGATCATCTGAAATAAGCACATTATTTACGTATAGTTGCATATGTGGTCGGTGTTGTATAGAAATTTTTTTCTCTTGAGAGAACTAGTCTAAAAGTTATAAGAATTTTACTGTGGATCTACTGCTACTTGGCCATGTGACTTTTTTGAATAATTTTCAGTTGTTAATGATTAGTCAGTCACTCTGACTCTTAGTTTCCTTAATTGTGAAATGAAGAAATTGTACAAAGTGGTTTCCAAAATAGCTTAGCACTAAAATTCTGAGATTTATTTTATGAAGACAGGTAAGTTTTGTATTTTTTAATATTGTCTTATATATTAAGTAAAACTGTATAAATTATCAGAAATTTCAAAATAGAGAAGAATTAGAATTTATAGTGTATTTATTTCAGCAATTGATTTTGGTTTGTTTCTATTTCTCACTCAAATTAGGTACTCTTATAAATTTGTAACAAAAAATGAGTTTGCATAGATAGAGTGTAAGAGAGAAATAGGTGGACAGGCACATACAATTGTAGTCTAATGTGCCTTTACTCTTCGTTTTCTATTCTTTCTGTTCTTTGCTTCTATTCTCTCTTTGATACTATCTTGTTATTAACTGAATATTTTTAGTATTTTATTTTCTCTCTTTTATTGAATTGTTTCCTTTTCTCATTTTTTTTAGTGTTTGCTCTAGGATTTACAACATGCATCTTTAATTTACCATGGTCGACCTTCAAATAATGTCATAAAATATCACTTATAGGAATTTTTCTCACAGCATATTTCCATATGCCCTGATACTCTGTGCTATTATTGTCATGCATTTACTTCTGGATGTATTATAAACCCCACACTATACTATTACTATTATTATTTCTTTAAATAGTTTAATATGTTTACAATTTCTTTAAAAGTAATCTAAAAACAAAGTGAAGGAGAGTGATGTTACTAAAAGTGGCAGAATAACAACACCTGAAAATACTCTCTGTTACAAAATTACCAAGAACACTTGCAAAAATTTTCAAGATCAACTTTTTCAGTTGATTAATTAACCAAAGGCTTACAATAATCTGGAGCAACATTTATTAAAAAGAAGTCAACAGCTCTGTCTCTGTAAGAACAGCAAGCTTTGTGGCACTTTTTACTTGCTCTGATATCAGTCCTTTTCTCCAGCTCCATGGTAGCCTTGCAAACAAGAGCCTGCAGTCATGGTGAAAACTAGCAGATTACCCAGCACTGGAGAAGTCAAAATTGAGTTGAAGTTCTTTCAAAGCTCCATAATTAGAGGCTTATCATTATTTGACCTGTCTGGAAGTTCTCTGGTAAACCATTCTCAAAAAGCTTGTCTTTGTGTAACCCAAAGAGAACATGCCCAATGCAAACAGTATTTTCCTCAAGGTGATTTGTCAAAAACAATCAGCAACAACTGTTTAACAATGTAGTCGCTTAAGATGTCAAAAACAGATGGAGCAAACAACAAATTAAGCACCCCCACCCCCCAAAAAAAGCTTAAAAGGAAAAGCTGGTGAATGAGTTGTCCATTTTGTTGTTGTTCAGTCGTGTCCAACTTTTTGTGACCCCATGGACTGCAGCATGCCAGGCTTCCCTGTACTTCACCATCTCTTAGAGTTTGCTCAGACTCATTTCCATTGACTCAATGATGCCATCTAACCATCTCATCTTCTGTTGCTCCCTTCTCTTCATGCCCTCAATCTTTCCCAGCATCAGGGTCATTTCCAGTGAGTCAGCACTTGGCATCAGGTGGCCAAAGTATTGGAGCCTTAGCTTCAGCATCAGTCCTTCCTATGAGTATTCATGATTGACTTCCTTTATGATTGATTGGTTTGATCTCCTTGCAGTCCAAGGGACTCTCAAGACTCTTCTCCAGTACCATATTTTGAAACCATAAATTCTTTGGCACTCAGCCTTCTTTATCATCCCATTCTCACATCCATACATGATTACTAGAAAAACCATAGCTTTGACTATATGGACCTTTGTTGGCAAAGTGATGTCTCTACATTTTTTTAAATTTATTTTTTTATTGAAGGATAATTGCTTTACAGAATTTTGTTGTTTTCTGTCAAACCTCAAGACGAATCAGCCATAGGTATACATATATCCCCTCCCTACTGAACCTCTCTCCCATATCCCTCCCCATCTCACCCCTGTAGGTTTATATAGAGCTCCTGTTTGAGTTTCCTGAGCCATACAGCAAATTCCCATTGGCTATCTTTTTTACATATGATAATGTAAGTTTCTATGTTACTCTTTCCATACATCTCACCCTCTCCTCCCTTCTCCCCATGTCCATAAGTCTATTCTCTATGTCTGTTTCTCCATTGCTGCCCTATAAATAAACTCTTCAGTATCATTTTTCTAGGTTCCTTATATGTGTGTTAGAATATAATATTTATCTTTCTCTTTCTGACTCACTTCACTCTGTATAATAGGTTCTGGGTTCATCCACCTCATCAGAACTGACTCAGATGCGTTCCTTTTTATGGCTGAGTAATATTGCATTGTGTGTATCTACCACAACTTCTTTATCCATTCATCTGTTGATCAACATCTAGGTTGCTTGCATGTTCTAGCTATTGTAAATAGTGCTGCAATAAACAATGGGATACATGTGTCTTTTTCAACCCTGGTTTCCTCAGGATATATGCCTAGGAGTGAGATTACTGGGTCATATGGTGGGTTTTATTCCTAGTTTTTTAAGGACTCTTCATACCGTCTTCCATAGTGACTATATCAATTTACATTCCCACCAACAGTGCGAGAGGGTTCCCTTTTCTCCACACCCTCTCCAGCATTTATTGTTTGTAGGCTTTTTGATGATGGCCATCCTGACTCATGTGAGGTGGCATCTCATGAGCTCTCACTGTGGTTTTGATTTGCACTTCTCGAATAATGAGCGATATTGAGCATCTTTTATGTGTTTGTTAGCCATCTGTATGCCTTCTTTGGAGAAATGTCTATTTAGGTCTTTTCCCCACTTTTTGATTAGGTTGTTTGTTTTCCTGGTATTGAGTTGTATGAGCTGCTTGTATGTTTTGAAAATTAACCCTTTATCCATTGTTTCACTTGCTGTTATTTTCTCCCATTCCAGAGATTGTCTTTTCATCTTGCTTATAGTTTCCTCTGCTGTGCAAAAACTTTTGAATTTAAGCAGGTCCCACTTGTTTCCTTTTGTTTTTATTTCCATTACTCTAGGAGGTGGATCATAGAGGATCTTGCTAGAAGCATCTCTAAGTCAAGTGGGAAGGAAGAAACCCTAATATTGCAAATTGGATGTTATTCATCCACATAGTTAGATGCTTCAATGGCCCATATCAGAGGTAAACTACAGCCACCCACAAATCTCGTGGCTGCTATCTCTTCTGTACTCTCAAAGCCCATCCTCTTTTCTCTCTTCCCATACCTCTCTCAGGAATATAATCAGTTTCTTTTCTGATCTCATAAAAAAGCCATTAATTTTTATCCATTAATTTTGTTTTTTTGGTTCTTGCTGTTACCCAAGTCCTCACCATCTTCCCTCTACTCTGGGCATCTTCTCAAGACAATTTCCTGAAGTCAGGCTCTCCTTCAGGAGGGCATTGTTATGATAGTAAAATGCACTCTTTGTTACAGTCTATTACAGTTCTTATCACTAAATTATAAATACTCACCTTCTTTCTGTTTCTCTCACTATTCTGTGAAATCATCAAGGATAGATTTCATCCTCTCCCACCCCACTCCCCCAAAGCTTAGCAAAGTGGTATCTACATAGGAAATATTTAACAAGCAAATGAAAGTGTCTTATCCAATTGGACTGCTAATACCATAGATTGAGTGGCTTATTGTAAAATTAAAAAATATATATATTACATATATACATTACATACATATATATATATAGTCTCTACTAGGCATTCCCATTTTAGAGATCCTAAAACCCTTGTAATTTTCTTTTTATTTTAGTATAATCGCTTTACAACGTCGTGTTAGTTTCTGTTGAACAACGAAGTGAATCAGCTGTTGTGTATGCATATATTCCCTCCCTGTTGGGCCTCCCGCCCACCCCCTCCCCTCAATGAGAATACCAGGAGCATCCGTTACCCTAATATTTGGCCTTTGACCCTGTTTCTATACAGGGCTTCTAAATGCTTTGGGATTCCTGGGTAATCAGAGTGTCTTTTGTTCTAATGAGGCAACTCTTAGTGGGCTGATCACCAGAGAGCTAAGCCATGACTAGAAGATCGGAACTTTCAGCCCCACCACCATTCTACAGAGAGGGGAGAGGGACTGGAAATAGAGTGATAGTCAATGTGGTGAAGAAGTGAAGTGAAGGGACTTCCCTGGTGGCTTAGACAGTAAAGCATCTGTCTACAATGGGTTTGATCCCTGGGTCAGGAAGATCCTTTGGAGAAGGAAATGGCAACCCACTCCAGGACTATTGCCTGGGTGAAACCTCCTAAAAGCCCAATAGCCTGGGATTTGGACATTAGCTCCCAAGTTGGTGGACACGTGGAAATGCTAGAAGAACGGCCAGCCCCCGTGCAAAGCCCGGCGCCCCTTCCCACATACCTTGACCTGCACATCTTTTCCATCTTGCTGTTTCTGACTTACAACTTTTTATCATAAACTGATAATCTAGTAAGATGTTTTCCTGAGTTTTGTGAGCCACTCAAGCAGATCAACTGTAGCTTTGTAGTATAATCTGAAGTCAGGAAGATTGATTCCTCCAGCTCCATTCTTCTTTCTCAAGATTGCTTTGGCTATTTGGGATCTTGTGTGTTTCCACATGAATTGTGAAATTTTTTGTTCTAGTTCTGTGAAAAATGCATTGGTAGTTTGATAGGGATCACATTGAATCTGTAGATTGTGTTTGGTGAAGTGAAGTGAAGTGAAGTGAGTGAGCTCGCTCAGTCGTGTCCGACTCTTTGCGACCCCATGGACTGTAGCCCACCAGGCTCTTCCATCCGTGGGATTCTCTAGGTAAGAATACTGGAGTGGGTTGCCATTTCCTTCTCCAGGGGAACTTCCTGACCCAAGGATAGAACCCAGGTCTCCCGCATTGTGGGCAGGCACTTTACCCTCTGAGCCACCAGGTAGTATAGTCATTTTCACAATATTGATTCTTCCTATCCAGGAATGTGGAATATCTCTCCATCTGTTTATGTTGCCTTTGATTTCTTTCATCAGTGTCTTATAATTTTCTGTGTACAGTTCTTCTGTTTCCTTAGGTAAGTTTATTCCTAGATATGTAATTTTTTTGTTTCAATGATGAATGGGATTGATACATTAATTTCTCTCTGATTTTTCATTGTTAGTATATAGAAATGCAAGTGATTTTTGTGTACTCATTGTGTATCCTGCAACTTTGCTAAATTCACTGATTAGCTCTAGTAATTTTCTGATACTATCTTTAGGATTTTCTGTGTACAGTATCATGACATTTGCAAACTGAGAGCTCTACTTCTTTTCTGATCTGGATTCCTTTTATTTGTTTTTATTCTCTGATTGCCATAGCTAGGACTTCCAGAACTATGTTGAATAATAGTGGTGAAAGTGAACACCCTTGTTTTGTTCCTGATCTTAGGGGGAAAGCTTTCAGTCTCACCATTGAGAATAATGTTTGCTGTAGGCTTATCATATATATCTTCCCTGGTGGCTCAAATGGTAAAGCATCTGCCTACAATGCGGGAGACCCAGGTTTGATCCCTGGGTTGGGAAGATCCTCTGGGGAAATAAATGGCAACATTTTGTTCCTGATCTTAGGGGGAAAGCTTTCAGTCTCACCATTGAGAATAATGTTTGCTGTAGGCTTATCATATATATCTTCCCTGGTGGCTCAAATGGTAAAGCATCTGCCTACAATGCGGGAGACCCAGGTTTGATCCCTGGGTTGGGAAGATCCTCTGGGGAAATAAATGGCAACCCACTCCAGTATTCTTGCCTGGAAAATCCCATGGACGAAGGAGCATGGTAGGCTACAGTCCATGGGGCCGCAAAGAGTCAGACACAACTGTGCGACTTTGCTTTCACTTTTCACTTTATCATGTATAGCCTTTAATATATTGAGGTAGGTTCCTTCTATGACCATTTTTTTGAAGAGTTTTAATCATAAATGGGTGCTGAATTTTGTCAAAGGCTTTTTCTGCATCTATTGAGATGATCATATGGTCTTTATCTTTCAATTTGTTAATATGGTGTATCACACTGATTGATTTGTGTATATTGAGGAATCCTTGCATTCCTGGAATAAACCCAACTTGAACATGGNTTTTAATCATAAATGGGTGCTGAATTTTGTCAAAGGCTTTTTCTGCATCTATTGAGATGATCATATGGTCTTTATCTTTCAATTTGTTAATATGGTGTATCACACTGATTGATTTGTGTATATTGAGGAATCCTTGCATTCCTGGAATAAACCCAACTTGAACATGGTGTATGAGCTTTTTGATGTGTTGCTGAATTCTGTTTGCTAAAATTTTGTTGAGGATTTTTGCAGCTATGTTCATCAGTGATATTGGCCAGTAGTTTTCTTTTTTTGTGTTGTTTTTGGTTTGGTATCAGGGTGGCCTTGTAGAATCAGTCTGGAAGTGTTCCTTCCTCTACAATTTTTTGAAGAGTTTTAGAAGGATAGCCATTAGCTCTTCTCTAAATGTTTAATAGATTTCTCCTGTGAAGCCATCTGGTCCTGGACTTTTGTTGTTTGGGAGATTTTTGATCACAGCTTCAATTTCCAGGCTTGTAATTGGGTTGTTCATAATATCTGTTTTTTCCTGGTTCAATATTGGAAGACTGAACTTGTCTAAGAATCTGTCCATTTCTTCCAGGTTATCCATGTTATTGCCGTATAGTTGTTCATAATAGTTTCTTATAATCCTTTGTATTTCTGCGTTGTCTGTTGTAACCTCTCCTTTTTCATTTGTCATTTTGTTGATGCGATACTTCTCTTTTTCCTTGATGAGTCTGGCTAAAGGTTTGTCAATTTTGTTTATCTTCTCAAAGAACCAGGTTTTAGTTCTATTACTCTTTACTATTGTTTCTTTCATTTCTTTTTCATTTGTTTCTGCATGGATCTTTATGATTTCTTTCCTTCTACTTATTTATTTATTTTTTTGTTCTTCTTTTTCCAGTTGTCTAGTTGTCAAGTTATGCTATTTGATGCTCTTCTTGTTTCTTAAGGTAGGATTGTATTGCTATAAACTTCCCTCCTAGACCTAGTTTTGCTGCATCCCATAGGTTTTGAGTAGTTGTGTTTTCATTGTCATTTGTTTCTAGAAATTTTTTGATTTCCATTTTAATTTTTTCAGTAACCTGTTAATTATTTAGACACGTGTTGTTTAATCTCCACATGTTTGTGTTTCTTACAGTTTTTTTTTTTTTCTTGTAATTGATATCTAGTCTCATAGCATTGTGGTCGGAGAAGATGCTTGATATGATTTCAATTTTGTTAACTTTACTGAGGTTTGGTTTGTGATCCAAGATGTGGTCTTTCCTGAAGAATGTTCTATGTGCAATTGAAAAGAAGATATATTCTTCTGCATTTGGATGCAATNTTTCTTGTAATTGATATCTAGTCTCATAGCATTGTGGTCGGAGAAGATGCTTGATATGATTTCAATTTTGTTAACTTTACTGAGGTTTGGTTTGTGATCCAAGATGTGGTCTTTCCTGAAGAATGTTCTATGTGCAATTGAAAAGAAGATATATTCTTCTGCATTTGGATGCAATGGCCTGAAGAAATCAGTGATATCCATCTCATCTAATGTATCATTTAAAACTTGTGTTTCCTTATTAATTATCTGTTTTGATGATTTGTCCATGGTGTGAGTGGAGTGTTAAAGTCTCCTATTATTGTGTTACTGTCAATTTCTCATTTTCTGTCTGTTAGTGTTTGTCTTATGTATTGAGATGCTCCTCTGTTGGTTGCATCTGTTCAGTTCAGTTCAGTCACTCAGTCATGTCCGACTCTTTGAGACCCCAAGAATCGCAGCATGCCAGGCCTCCCTGTCTGTCACCAACTCCTGGAGTTCACTCAAACTCACATCCATCGAGTTGGTGATGCCATCCAGCCATCTCATCCTCTGTCGTCTCCTTCTCCTCCTGCCCTCAATCCCTCCCAGCATCAGAGTCTTTTCCAGTGAGTCAACTCTTTGCANCATGTGGGTGGGTTACTTTACTTTGCATTTTTCTGAATGAGTACTTTGAGCACTTTTGATACACTTTGGTCATTTTTATATTTTTTTACATGAAATGTCTTTTTTTCTGGTTTTATTGGTTGTCTATGTTACCATTAAAATTGAAGTTCTTTAAATATTCTGGATAGAGTCCTTCACAGACATATATATTGTGAATGCTTTTACCCAGTTGGCCTTGTCACATTACTAGTGGTGTTTGCTTGATGAGCAGGTTTGAGTTCTGATGATATTTATCAGTTTTTATTTTTATGGTCTATAGTTTCTGAATCTTACAGGGACTGGAGAGGAAGGAGAAATGAATACATAGAACACAGAGGATATTTAGCGCTGTGAAAATACTCTGTATGATAGCATAATGATAGACACCTATCATAAACTGTCAGTGAACTTTTCAGGGTAAAAATTTATATCTGCCTATGTTTGTGAAGATATATTGTAATATATTTTGAGAAGTGTTGCAGTTTTTCCTTTTATGTTGGATCAGTGATTTATCTCAAGTTAATCTGTATGTATTAATTTGAGGCAGGAATTATTCTTAAGGATGAGTCGATTTCTGGACTTTTTCTATTCCATTGTGTATTCTTACGTACTTGTCTCTTAAGCATATTTCCTTATGCATTCTTATCCTGATATCACACTTAGTTGATATTATAGCTTTACAGTAAGTATAAGTCCTCCAACATTTTTCTGTTTTTCAAGTGTTTTGGCTATTCTAGTCATTTTTATGTAAATTTTTAAAAATTAGTTTGTCAATAGGTGGGATGACTGGGGAGAATGGCACTGAAACATGTATATTGTCATATGTGAAACGAATTGCCAGTCCAGGTTCGATGCAGGATACAGGGTGCTTGGGGATGGTGCACTGGGATGACCCAGAGGGATGGGATGGGGAAGGAGGTGGGAGGGGGTTCAGGATGGGGAACACATATACACCCGTGGTGGATTCATGTTGATGTATGGCAAAACCAATACAGTATTGTAAAGTAATTAGCCTCCAATTAAAATAAATAAATTTATATTTAAAAAACTAATTATTTTGGGGGGACATGATTCAATTCATAGATATTTTTTAATTAATTAACTTATTTAATTGGAGGACAATTACTTTACAATATTGTGATGTTTTTGGCCATACATCATCATGAATCGGCCAGGGCTTACTTATGTCCCCTTCATCCTGAAGCCCCCTTGGCTGGAGGTTTAACAATTTCAGTCAAGATTCTTGAAGAAACTCCTTGTCAGTGAAGGAAAAATGTGTTATACTCAGATTATGGGTATTTGGGGCTTCCCTGGTGGCTCAGACGGTAAATAATCTATCTGCAGTGTGAGACTTGGATTTGATCCCTGGGTGGGGAAGATCTGCTGGAGAAGGAAATGGCTACTCATTCCAATATTCTTGCCTGGAGAATTCCATGGAAAGAAGAGTCTGGTGGGCTACAGTCCATGGGGTCACAAAGAGTTGTTCATGATTGAGTGACTAACACTTTCACTTTTCACTTTTGGGAATCTTAGAGAAACGGGCATATAAAGTCAAGACAGAGAAATTTGAAATATCAAAAAAGTTCGATGACTCTCTAGCCAGAAACATTGCAATAAAAGATTGCTTTGGATCTCATAGAGAGCGCTACTATAAAATAGTTTCTCATTTTGAGAAGTGATTTTGAATGATATGATTGCTCTACTCTCAGGAATGAATATGATCAAAGCCCAGTAAAGATAAAATGACACTCTGTATTCACATATGTCATTTGTGATGCTTAATGCTATTACTGATCCCAAAGAAAATTTAAATGCAAGCCCAGACATATCTGGTCTATGCTGGTCTATATTGGTCTTCAGGAATTTTCCCTAGCAAATATGAAGTAGTTCATATAAATATGCTGACATCTTTCAGCAGCTGGAAGGACTCGTCCTGGGTGTTAACACAGCAGGGAACAATCAGAACCGGGAGAGGAATCAGTGATTGACATGCTGACATGCGGCTGTAAGAACTGCAGTGGGGAACAATTACATTGCTCAAAGAACATTTCACAATTGGGTGGGAAGAGAATTATGTCAGCGCTGAAAGATTTCACAGCTGTACTCCAAAACAAACCTGGAAATGCACATTATAGGTACTGGAACAAAAGAGCCTATTATTTTGTCTTCTTTAAGATAAGTGGTAAAGTACTGGGAGGTGGCAGAAAAGATAATTCTAAAGGGCAGTTTGGCTTCCTGTCAGCACCTGGGTCTTGGTAGTTGTCATTTCCAAATGTGTAACTACCCCCCAAAAGAGCAGGGTTAGGCTTTCTGTAGAATGTTAGAATGAGCCTAGTCTGAGAATTTTTTCTGTAACCCCAGAATAATTATTTTACTGTATTGGTTTAAAGCTCAATAAGTTTCAATCTGTAGTAAGACTTTTGGTATGTGACTGAAAGGATGATTAAAAAAAAAATCTTACATTGGAACAGAGAGTGGACAAAACAAATTTAATTCCTAAATTTAAGACAGCTTCTAGGATAAGTCATGCTAATAAGCCGAACACAGTAAACCTAACCTACTACTTCACTTCTCTCTCCTGCATTTAGATCGTGCATAAGATGCACATACATCTTGTTTGGGTTATTAAGGACTTGTCCTAACTTCTTGACCAACCTTCCTACACTTGGCTGGGCCGATACACTGCAAACTGTGTTTCTCCTTTGCCAGCTAGCGCCTTCTTAGGTTCTGCCACTAGGGGGCACTAGAAGGTGACCAGAAGGCTGAGACTGCCAGGGACTAGTTCAATATTTTGAGTCTGATTGCTATGACTGTCATTTCAGCCACTGTTACTCGTCCCAGCTGGGAGTCCTTGGTTCCAGTTCTTTCCATGTTGCCAGAACCAGCCTCACTATAGTCTCCTGAAACTCCCTAGTAACTGCTAACCAAGTCTTTAACAAACTGCTACTGGGTCTATTTTCCTGACTAGACCGTGACGGAAAGGTATCAATAACACTACACAATTTCTCTATATACTGCTTCCTTAGCCATTGTATTTGATGTGCCTGTAGGTCATTTACTGCCAAGTGTAGCTGTAAGACTTAGATGTATGAAGATGTGTTTGTGTGGAGCTTAAAGGCACCAACATGTGAGCTACTTGGCCTGTGCTTCACACCCACCTCTCACAGTAACTAATGCTGCAGAGTCTTCACATTCTACCTGGCCTGAAAAATCCTTACAGTGGGTACTAAATCATTAGCTGAATCATTACATTATTACATTCCCTACATTGATGGCATAGCAACTTTAGATCACGGTTTTGAAAAATGCTTAGACTGTCTTCGATTACTTGGCTATCCATTCCAAAGCTTAATGAATTATTATCTTGCGATATCTGAAGTTAAATATTTGAGACACAAGGGAATGGATGTATTAATCTGTACTGGAGAAAAACTGTCTTAATAAAAGAAAAGGCATTTTATTAACCAACAACCAGGGCAGTTCACTCCTTGGAGGAACGTGTTGTTGTGGGAGATTTGCTGTTCATTATGCTACAGCCAGACCATTCAAACCAGTCAATCCTAAAGCAAATCAACCCTGAATATTCATTGGAAGGACTGATGCTGAAGCTCCAATATTTTGGCCACCTGATGTGAAGTTGAGTCTTTGGAAAAGACCCTGATGCTGGGAAAGATTGAGGGCAGGAGGAGAAGAGGGCAACAGAGGATGAGATGGCAGGATGGATGGATGGCATCATCGACTCAATGGACATAGGTCTGAGCAAACTCCGGGAGACAGCGAAGGACAGAGAAGCCTGGTGTGCTGCACTCCATGGGGTTGCAAAGCATCAGACATGATTGAGTGACTGAACATCAATAACAAGACCCTTCTGTGATTTAACCCAGAAAGGAAAGCCAGAGAATCAGAACAGAGGGAACTGTGGCCCAAAAACATCTTAGGAACCTCTTATAATGGCTGTCAAATGCAGATTTCACGGCCGTAGGACATTCATTCACATGCGTGAATGTCAAATATTCAGTCATCAGCCTGGATAGAAAGTTTTTACACTCAGAAAGAACTCATGCTATCTCTGAGCGCTTTAATAAAAGCAAACCTTATAAACTTGGACAATAAATCACACACAAAGTTCGATGGGGCACATGTGACAACCACGAACAGATTCTTAGAGAGTGCACAACTTCCAGATCGATGAGGGAACTGGCCTAAAAAAAAAGCAGTGGGAACCCAGACGTGAAGAAGGTCTTAGACAACAAGCAGATGTTGCATTCCAGAGGTTTCATGTTTAAAAAAGAAAAAGGGTAATTGTGATCATCAGTTATGAGAATTTCATAGTTGTTTGAGGCACTCGGCTTGGTGCCAAAAGTGCTCCAAAGGAGTTCAAATGCACAAAATGATTTGTCTACAAAAGCCAGACATCATTGGATATTTTATGCCAAACCTGGAGATGCACATAGAGGTACCAGATTTTGCAGTATTTAAAAAAGTATATCTGTTTAGTGTAACTAATTTCTATTTCCTCTTCTTTGGCTTCAGTCAGTTCTGTTCAGTAGTGAAAGATGAATCCATGACGTTTTGGCCTCATTTTCCACCAGGGGACCTAGGCCATCTCTCTCATAAATATTTCCAAGGTCAAGGGTAAGAGAGTAGGTGTGACTAGCAAGCATTAAGCAGAAGGACTCCTGTGAATCCTAAACAGTATTTCTCCTTCTTTGTCGGACTAACGTCACTCAGTATGACAATCTTAGATCCAGCCTTGCTGCTGCAAATGGCATCATTTCATTCTTTTTAACAGCTGAGTAATATTCTGTTGTATACATGTACACAACGCTATATTTAAAATGGATAACCAACAAGGACCTACTGTATAGCACAGGAAACCCTGCTCAACATTCTGTAATAGCCTAACTGGAAAAACAATTTGAAATATATACACACACACATATATATATATATATATAACTGAATCTCTTTTTTGTACACCTGAAACTAACACATTGTGAATCAACTATATTGTCGTCATTCAATCACTAAGTTGTCTCTCACTCTTTGTAACCCTGTGGACTACAGTGCACCGGATTCCTGCACTATCTTCTGGAGTTTGCTCAAATTCATGTCCATTGAGTCAGTGATGCTATCCAACCATCTCACCCTCTGCTTCTCTTGCCTTCAATCTCTCCCAGCATCAGGGTCTTTTCCAGTGAGCTGGCTCTTTGCATCAGGTGGACAAAATACTAGAGCTTCAGGTTCAGCAACAGTCCTTCCAATGAATATTAAGGGTTGATTTCCTTTAGGACGGACTGATTTGATGTCCTTGCAGTCCAAGGGACCCTCAAGAGTCTTCTCCAGCACCACAGTTTGAAAGCATTATTTCTTTGGTTCTCAGCCTTCTTTTTGGACCAATTCTCATATCCCTACATGACTACTGGGAAAACAATAGCTTTGACTCTACATACCTTTGTCGGCACAGTGACGTCTCTGCTTTTTAATGTGCTGTCTAGCTTTGTCATAGCCTTCCTCCCAAGGAGCCTTAGTTCTAAGCCATGGGTGTGTCCCAAGCCCCTAGTTTAGAACACACACCCATGGCTTCCTTCTATCTCAGGACCATGTGACAAGAGCCGGGGCCCCTCTGCCATCCTCCACACACTGGCTTTGCAGACTAACAGAACATGGGCCATGATGTGATTCACACCCATGTGGTTACACTCGATGGGGCTTCTTACACATTCATTTTTTACAGTGACCAGAGAATGAAATCTTTCTGTCTGTTTTACTCCACTCACCTTCTGGAAAGAGCCAGGAGAGGGAGGCTGTCCTCAGGAAGGGTCTTCACTCACCCTTCAGTGGCACGATTATCAGCAGCTACATTGTTGCCTGGGGCTGAGACCATGTCCTGCGCCACCCCCTCCCTGCCCCCATCCTGTGGATCAAATCTTGGCAGGAAAGCTGGCATCTACTGCCAGCCCAGAAAGCGCTAGAGGTCGGCACAGCTGTCTTGGTTCCTCTTGGTGTGCTGGCTGTTTGGCCTCGTCCTCTCATATCACAGGAGCTGCCCTGGAGCCTGGGTCCCTGGCAGGGACCTTGACCTCTGGAAAACTCCTGACCCTTGAAAGTCATTGAATAGAGCAGGACTTGGCAAACATTTTAGGCCTTGAGGGCCAGAGGCAAAGTAGAGGAAAATTTATAGGAATCTACATAACAAGGGAAAAAAAGAGAAAAAAGAGATAATTTCACAAGGAAAGATATAAGCATCTGAATGCAGAGTTCCAAAGAATAGCAAGAAGAGATAAGAAAGCCTTCCTCAGCAATCAATGCAAAGAAATAGAGGAAAACAACAGAATGGGAAAGACTAGAGATCTCTTCAAGAAAATTAGAGATCCCAAGGGAACATTTCACACAAAGATGGGCTCGATAAAGGACAGAAATGGTATGGACCTAACAGAAGCAGAACATATTAAGAAGAGGTGGCAAGAATACATAGACGAACTGTACAAAAAAGATCTTCACGACCCAGATAATCACGATGGTGTGATCACTCACCTAGAGCCAGACATTCTGGAATGTGAAGTCAAGTGGGCCTTAGAAAGCATCACTATGAATAAAGCTAGTGGAGGTGACGGTATTCCAGCTGAGCTATTTCAAATTCTGGAAGATGATGCTATGAAAGTGCTGCACTCAATATGCCAGCACATTTGGAAAACTCAGCAGTGGCCACAGGACTGGAAAAGATCAGTTTTCGTTCCTATCCTAAAGAAAGACAATGCCAAAGAATGCTCAGACTACCACACAATTATACTCATCTCACATGCTAGTAAATTAATGCTTAAAATTCTCTAAGACAGGCATCAGCAATACATGAACCATGAACTTCCAGACGTTCAAGCTGGTTTTAGAAAAGGCAGAGGAACCAGAGATCAAATTGCCAACATCTGCTGGATCATGGAAAAAGCAAGAGAGTTCCAGAAAAACATCTATTTCTGCTTTATTGACTATGCCAAAGCCTTTGACTGTGTGGATCACAATAAACTGTGGAAAATTCTGAAAGAGATGGGAATANTCCTCCCTAATGTATCTCATAAACCAGAGTGACAACTACCTTCCCACGGACCATGCATGGAGTTCTATGACTTGGTCATTCCCTTCCATCTCTTCCTGGAGTGCAGTTCCCAGAGTCACAGAAACTCTTGACTATGAGTGAATAAAACATCATATATTTGAAAAAAAAAACAGGAATCTGAGGACCATGCTATTTTTCAGTGTTTTGAAGTAAATTGTAATGGAGATGTGTATAAGAGACAGCTTCTATGCAGAGTACATCATGAGAAACGCTGGGCTGGAAGAAGCACAAGCTGGAATCAAGATTTCTGGGAGAAATATCAGTAACCTCAGATATGCAGATGACACCACCCTTATGGCAGAAAGTGAAGAGGAACTAGAAAGCCTCCTGATGAAAGTGAAAGAGGAGAGTGAAAAAGTTGGCTTAAAGCTCAACATTCAGAAAACGAAGATCATGGCATCCGGTCCCATCACTTCATGGGAAATAGATGGGGAAACAGTGGAAACAGTGTCAGACTTTATTTTTTGGGGCTCCAAAATCCCTGCAGATGGTGACTGCAGCCATGAAATTAAAAGACGCTTACTCCTTGGAAGAAAAGTTATGACCAACTTAGATAGCATAGTCAAAAGCAGAGACATTACTTTGCCAACAAAGGTCCGTCTAGTCAAGGCTATGGTTTTTCCTGTGGTCATGTATGGATGTGAGAGTTGGACTGTGAAGAAAGCTGAGCACCAAAGAATTGATGCTTTTGAACTCTGGTGTTGGAGAAGACTCTTGAGAGTCCCTTGGACTGCAAGGAGATCCAACCAGTCCATTCTGAAGGAGATCAACCCTGGGATTTCTTTGAAAGGAATGATGCTAAAGCTGAAACTCCAGTATTTTGGCCACCTGATGTGAAGAGTTGACTCATTGGAAAAGACTTTGATGCTGGGAGGGACTGGGGGCAGGAGGAGAAAGGGATGACCGAGGATGAGATGGCTGGATGGCATCACTGACTCGATGGACGCGAGTCTGAGTGAACTCCGGGAGATGGTGATGGACAGGGAGGCCTGGCGTGCTGCGATTCATGGGGTCGCAAAGAGTTGGACACGACTGAGTGACTGAACTGAAGTGAACTGAACTGTCTGCTTGGAGGAGGGCCATCATGCCAGCAGCACTCTTAATGCCCAGCTGCCACCCACCCCTCTCAGGACAAGGAGCACAGATCCAGGCAAGAGGAGCCTGGTGGCTCTGGTGGATGGAGCTTGGGGTGTCACTGGGCAGAGAGTGAAACTGACCATAGCAGCTGCCCAGCCCCACACTCCAGGCCACATCACTTTGGATTTACTTCTTAGAGTGAATTGCTGCCCACCTTTCCCTTTTCTTCATGTCACGTGGACAATGTCAATATCTAAGACCCTTGGCAGAGTGCCAGTCCCAGAACTCACCATGTGCCCGTTCTTTCCAGACCATATAAATTGGCTCCCACCCTCCTCTCCCACCCTCCGACCCATAGCATCATGACTCCTTAAGGCCTCAGCTCTATGGCCCAGGGCCTAATTTCTTGGGCAGCCACTGCAGTCATTAGAGGATAATTACTGTATTATTTGGAGAAGGCAATGGCACCCCACTCCAGTACTCTTGCCTGGAACTGTATTATTTGGCTTTTCTCACAGATATTATTTGATTGCCCAGCCCTGTTCCCCACTCCACCATCTCAGACCCTTGGCAAGGGACCTGGGCCTGTAGTACTAGCTCCTAAACCACTAGAGAGGAACAAAGCTTGCCTTGGGGGCTTCCCAGTTGGTGCTAGTGGTAAAGAACACACTTGCCAGCGTAAGAGAAGTGGGTTTGATCGCGCTGAGTTGGGATGGTCCCCTGGAAGAGGGCATGGCAACCCACTCCAATATTCTTGCCTGGAGGATCCCATGGACAGAGGAGCCTGGCGGGCTACAGACCATAATGTCGCAAAGAGTCCGACACGATGGAAGCGACACAGCGCGCACACAAGCTCTGCCTTGGCACTTCTTATTCCCCACATCCCTGGAGTTACCCCAAAACATCAGACTCTTGGCAATGGGCTGGGCCTCCAATGAAAGCCCAGGAGTTGTACAAAAGTGGTCCCCAAACTGCCTTGGTTCTTAGAATTGACTGGTTGCCTGATACCCTAGTCACCCTACCTCTCTCACATTGCAGAACCACACCAATGCCTAGGATTCTCAGGAAGGGATCTGGGTCTGTTCTGCCAGACCCTGAAGCCATTGAAAATTCACTGTTCAGACTGAGAAGGGCTCACCAACTTTTACAGCCTTAGTCCTAAAAAGAGAATGTAAAACATCTCATTAATACTGGTTTATTGATTACATGCTGACAGAACAACATTTTGGATATACTGGGCTAAATAAAACATATTAAAATTAATTTCCCCTATTTCTTTATACTTTTAAAAATTCGTCTACTAGACAGTGTAAATCCTATCTGTGCCTCCTTCAAGCAGGGCTTCAGAAGAGTGTCCCTGGGTGGTCTTGGCACTTCTTTTTTTAAGATTTTTTTTTACGTGGGCCATTTTTAAGGCCTTTATTGAATGTATTACAATATTGTTTGTGTTTTTTGGGTGTGAGGCATGTGGGATCTTAACTCCTTTGACCAGGGATTGAACTCACACCCTTGGGTTGGAAGGCAAAGTCTTAACCACTGGACCACTAGGGAAGCGCCTTGCCTGGTACTTTTCCCACATCACCATGGCTGCACTGGGGACTCCAGCTTGGCAGGGCCTCTGGTGCTGACTCCATATTCTCTGCGCTGCTAGGACCTTAGGTCACCGAAGTTAGCAAAAAAAAAAAAAAAAAATGCAGGATGCTCAGTTCTATTTGCATTTTAGATGAGCAACAAGTAATCTTGTAAGTATGGTCTATATCATCCTTTGTTGCTTATCTCAAATTCAAATTTGACATCTAGTATTTGATCTGTCAATCCTGTGAGTTGGGCCCCACGATTCTGCAATGATTTCCGTTTCTGAGGCCACACCAAGGACTGAGTCCTCAGCGAGGGGCCAGGACCGCTGGTGCCATGCACAAAAGTCCTTAAAAGGTAGTGACTGTTTTGCCTCCAAAAATCTCAGAGTATCCTGGTTGCCCAGGCCTTACTCCCTGCAGGCCCCTGAGACCGCACCAATACCTCAGACCCCTCACATGGCCTGAGCTGTGGTGGCTCTCTCCAGAAGCTATTAAAATACTTTTGCACTGCTTTGGTTTACTTCAAGTGTATTGTCTGGTTTGACAGGCCCCACTCGCCTGGGTCCACACTAAAGCCACAGGCTTGGTAGTCACAGTCAGGATACTGACTTGCTTCTCCTTAGACAGCATGGTCTCCATTTTGCCCATATGCCCCCTGTCACCACGGCCACTGGAGGGTCTCAGCCCCTTGGTAAAGAGCCCGGACCACTGGTACCAACAGCAGAAGCCTCTGGAGCCTGGCCTCAGCAGGGCCTTTGCAGGTTTCAGTGCGTACTGTGGGCCAGTCTCCACGTCCCCCGCCTCACAGTGGTGTGAACTCCACAGCCATCAGAAAGTGGCCGCCACCCTGCCCTGGTTCTCCTTCTGGGGGGCCAGCCTCTCTTCCCCTGCATTGCTAGGGTCACGGGGCTTTCTGCCCTTGACAGGTGGCCCAAGTGCCCCTGGATCTCCACGGCCTCTGCAATGCCCTCCTCCTCCCTGGACGGGGATGCTGGGTCGAGGGCCATCCTGCAGAAGGGACTGCACACAGGCCCCCAGGGGCTCTCACTTGCTTCTGGCTGAACCGTTTTTTCCTTCCTACTCCTCACCTCTCTACCACTAGGCAGTGTGTGGATTCCAGCTGCTCCCCTGCAGGTCACACCAGAGTCAGTGAAGATCCTGTGGGCCTGCAAAGTAAGTCCTCTGGCCAGCTGGCCATGCTCGAGAGTTGGTCAATCTTGCAAGCTTTCGCATAGCCTTCCTTTTTTTTAAACAGAAGATATTTCTTTGCAGAAAACGCATTTATTTATATATTTTTTTATTGCACTGCGTCTTCCCTGCTGCATGGGCCTTCCCGAGCTGGAACAGCCGGGGCTGCTCTTGTTGCGGTGCACAGGTTTCTCTCTGCAGCGGCTTTTCCTGTGGAGTGCGGGTTCCAGGCATTCGGGCTTCCGTAGCCGCAGCTTGCAGGCTCAGTAGTTGTGGCTCGTGGGCTCTAGAGTGTGGACTCAGCAGTTGTGGCACACGGGCTTAATTGCTCCTTGGCATGCGGGATCTTCCCAGACCGGGGACTGGACCCATGTCCCCTGCATTGGCAGGCGGATTCTTATCCACTGTACCACCAGGGAAGTCTTGCTTCTTTATTTTTATGTCCTGCTCTTGGTCATTGTTTCTGTTGCTTTGTTTTTCAGCCTCACTTCTAATTTCTCCTGTGAATATGTGATGTTTGGTGTTAACTAAGAGGGGGTGCAGAGAAGTTCCAGGTAGGAGCTTCCTGTTAGAACACCTGTTTTGGCCTGGTGATAAGGTCCTGTGCAAATCTGGAAAAGCTCCTTAAACATTTAGCTTCACTTTTCTTTCCTGTAAGTGAGAGGGGGTGTCTGCTGTGCTTTTGCAAGAATGAGAATGGTTTGAGTTCTCTGGGGATGGCAGAATGTGATTTTATGTTCTTTTGAACCTGCTTTTGGTCTTCTGGATGTGTTATAGGAACAAGGACAGCTGCCCAGGGATACAGTTGTGTGCTAGGAGGGAGAGGAAATCCATCCACACATTTAAAACATCTTAAAGAGTTCTGTTTGTAATTGCTTTTGGAATAGTAGTCTGACTGGCGCCTTTCGCCTGAACTTCTCATACCTGGCACAGATTCTCACCTAACCTGATGCTTTTGCTTCCGTCCCTGCCCCGAGTCCCCTCGTGCTGCGATTCATGGGGTCGCAAAGAGTTGGACATGACTGAGCGACTGAACTGAACTGAACTGAACCCTGACTTATTAGAGATCTTCAGAAGAAACAGAAAGAAATGAGTATTCAGAAGCTTTTAAGTTTCCACAGTGTAAAAGTAGCCTCACTTTCTGTTTGTTCTTTTTTGTTTGTTTGTTTTTAGTTTGCATTTTATTTAGCTTAAGTTAGTAGAATCTGAAAGCCACCAAATGGTGGCTGCAATATAAGAGACAACTCTCACTGGAGTTGGGACCTGAAGGCCTAAGTTTGAATTCTGGCTCAAGTACATACTCATTAGCTGGTCACTTGAGCAAGTTAGTTATCCCCACTGAACATCAATTTCTTAAAAATTGGGAAATTTCAGGAATAAAGGGGTCAATAATCCCATCATGCTTGGCAGATTAAATGAAATGATGTGTGGGAGAATGCTGTGTAGTATGAACCAGTTTTAGATTTCTGTTTGTGTTTTTTTTTTATTGCTACTGTGACACATTATCACTGATTTAGGGGCTTAACTTAACACATATTTATTATCCTACAATTCTGTAGCTCAGAAGTCTGGGTGGGTTCAGCTGGTTTCTCTGCTCCAGGTCTCATCAGGCAGAAGTCAAGGTGTTGGCTCCCCTGAGCTCCCATCTGGAGGTTCTGGGAGAGGATCTGCTTCCATGCTCATTCAGGATGTTGGCAGAATTTGGCTGCATGTTGCTGTGGAACTGAAGTACCTGTATCTGTGCTGGCAGCCTGGGATTGTTCTCAGCTTCTAGAGGCTGCCTACATTCCCTTTATCTCTAAAGCTAGTCAAGTCCTTGCATTTCAGGTCTCTCTGATCTCCCCTTCTACCTCACCTCCTACCTCCAGCCAGGAAAAGTTCTCTGCTTTTAAGAGCTCATGTGATTAGGTTAGAATCATCTGGCTAATCCAGGATAATCTCCTTATTTTAAGGTCTATAACTTTAAAACACATCTGCAAAGTCCTTTTTGTCATATAATGTAACTAGGGATTAGTGTATGGACATCCTTGGTGGTTCATTCTGCCTACTACAATGATGCTATTTTAGGGCTAGAAAGGGGCCTTACAGAACATGAGATGAGGTTCTTCCCCTGGAGGGCTTACAGTCCAGGGGGAAAGGGATGAGAAACATAATATTCAGCAAGAAAAGTCAAATAATAAAGAGTTTGGACGAAGTGTTATAGGAGCCCGGAAGACTTTTTCTGTACCTGACTTGGCCTGTGGTTTTTTTCATCATTCCTTGCTTATCTTTTGATGTTTTTTAATCAAGATCCTTCAGATGGAATCCATATATACAGAAACCACCATGCAATTTGATTTCTAAATGTCCAGAAAATTAAGCTGCTGCCATAGATCAGTATTCACTCTGCTATTTAATAAGGAAAGATCTTGAGGTTTTGAGTAAGAGGAGTTATTTTCTTCTCTGATGATGAAGTAATATAACACCACTTTATCTTCCCTTATCTTGGTCCTGATTGCCTCTTTGTCCTCATCAGCTCCATCTTGAGTGCCTTCTAGTCCTTCATTCTCAGCTCTCTCTGCCCCTGTGTGCATCTTACTCCTCCCCTCTTTTGACTTTTCTTTTTTGTATTGTTTTGAATTAGAAGACACCCAGGGCCATGCGGAGGTTTCTGTTTAATTCTTCCTACTTGTCCTTCCTGCTTTAACAATATTTCCTGGATGTTTAGTCAGATCTCAGTGATAGTTTTGTAATAATATCAGCTGCTGTTTATGGAATGGTGACCATGTGCCAAAGGCTGTGCAAAGTCCTGTACTTCCATCTTCTCATCTAATTTAAACATTTTGTGAGGTATAGGCAATATCTTTATTTGAACCCAGCTGGGATTTGAACCCAGATCTAAATCCAAAGCCTGTACTTGACACCAGGCACTCTAGGAATAGCAGGAGCTGAAAAGGAGGGGCAGCATGAAGGCACCAAAGCACCACAAGCAGATTCAGAAAACTCAAGTCTCAGATTCCACTCTGTCTTTACAGCCCTTGTGCAGGTTAGAGGATCTGCTTCTAGAACATCAGGATTGTCTCCATTTTCCACTGGAAACACTCAGAGTGGTTCAGACAGATGATCTGAGCTTTGCCCACGGCACTGGGCCGCCACAGAGCCTGTGTGAGCCCTAGCTTGGCATCCCACTGAAGAACCTACTTCTCTGAGGGGAGGGGATGGGGTAGGCGGGGCATGTGGTATGCCCTGTGGCTGGAGAATACCTTCCCTACTAGGCTGCAATGATTAAAATCTTCATAAATTTAACACACTAGGCATGCAGCATATGTGCTGATTCTCAAGTCCTTCAAGAAGGCAGTCTTTAGTTGATGTGTATTCAAACAGCAGAATCTTGCTGTTCTAGCTCCACTTGAATCTAGGCTTAATGTTGAGAAGACATGAGATGCAGCTCTGTGTTGGCTCCTGCCCAATCCTGTGAATCATACCAACTCTCATAAGTTTAAGCTCAGAGAGAACTGGAATTTGAGGCCAAAGAAGGCAAAAATATTTCCCTTTCCCATTCTTGAGTTCTTGATGTAACGGAAACAGACAGTCCTGGGTTCAAATCCAGGCTCTGCACTTGCCTGCTTAAGTTACCTGCTGATCTCAATCATGGAAGGAACTCCAGTTGTGGGGGAAAGTACACCTGGCCATTTTATGCAATCATTTATCCTTTCTAAGGATGTCTCTGTATCTGTAAACAGAGGCAGTAGCAGTTCTTATCTTACAGGATTGTAAAAGTTAGAGAGTAATGCATGTGGTACAATCAGAATCCAGTAGCAGCTGCAGTGAAAGGTCTGGAGCCTTTACACGAGCTGTTCATTCATTCAGGGCTCTGGCAATTGACGTTGAACAAGTAGTCCCAAGTTTGAGCTACTTATCCTTTCCACTCTGCAGCAGGAGGGCAGCCAGGTAAGGTAGCTGTGGGTGCTCTGCCACAGGCCAGGGCAGGTGTAGGGGAGAGCCTTGTTAGGCAGTGGAAGTGCCAAGCACCACCTAACCTAGCCCGACCGTGCTCGGTTACCGCCAAAGACCCTGGCGCCAAACAATGTTGCTTCAGCTGCTAGTAGTTACTACTCCTTGACTTGGAAACGTCTTCAGCTCCTGGGAGCAGTATGGTGCCACGAGGGCTCACGGCTCACCCCCTTAGTTTCTCTGCGACTGGGATTGGCCCAAAGCCGGGAGGGGCAGGCCCTCCCCTGCCCGCGCCTGCCGGGACCCTACGCCTGTGTCCGGAGGAGGCCGGCGTCCAGCAGATGCACGCGGGGGGGTGGGGGCGGGGGAGAGGCGGGGAGGAGAGAACCCACAGCGAAACTTGCGTCGGTCGCCGAGCGCGCGGCTCGGCTCGAATGGAAGGAGCCCACGCCCGCGGAGCGCAGCCGAGACTCGGGGAGCGCGGTCGGCCGGCGGGGCGCAGCAGGTACCGGGCGCAGGCGGCCGGGTGGGCCGAGGGCCGGGACCTGGCTGGGCAGGACTCGGGCTTCCCGCCCCGGTACGACCGCCCCAGCCGCTGGCCCGGCGGGGCCGCGCATCTTGCCCCTTCAGTCAGAGCCCTACGCGGAGGGCGCAGCCGAAGAGATCTGCCCCAGGGGGCGCGCCCCTCCGCGATCCCGACCCGGCAGGGGCCTGTTCTCATCTCCGGAGGGAGGCTGGTCCCAGCCCCGGCCCCTCCCGCTGCGCACATCTGGAAAGAATCTGCGGGCGGATGGGAGGCGGAGTGGGAGGACGCGGGCAGGCGACAGGGAACGCAGGGGGCAGGTGGAACCGGGGAGGGTAGGGGAGCCCTGTACTTGGAGCCTGGTCGCTGAGTATGCCCGTGTCTTTCCACGTCAGATCATCCCAGGTAGCCCACTCTTCGACCCCTTTACAGACAGAGACACTGAGGCCTGAAGCGGGGCAGAGATCTGCTCCCAGGACGCGCGGACAGGTGAGGCGGAGCCGCGCGTCGCTGTCCCAAGCCGCTCTGGGCTTGGCTCCTCAGCCCCGCGCCGCGCAGTCGCTGAGCCAGAGCTCTCAGCTGGGGCCCTGGTGTCTGTCTGATTATCCGGCTGCCTCCCCGCTGGGACAGCGGGACTGAGAAGGGGTTTGGGGGATGGCGGCCGAGTGCAGGGGCGAGGCCAGCACGCCCTGGCGAAGCCGTTCAAAGCTCCCGGGCTGCAGGTCCTTAAGCCTCCAGGCTGGCCCGGGCGGGGGATGCGATCCGGCATTAGAATACCTGATGCGCCGTCAGGTGGAAGAGGGGGCGGCGGCGAGCTGCTGGTGGCCTCCGGGGGCTGGGGCTGAGGCTGGGGGTGGGCGGTAGCTGCAGCCTGAAGTTCAGGAGAGGAGCAGACGCAAGCGTGCTTGCGGCAATGATCGTCCGGATCCGAGTCCGGGATGCCCAGAAGGATGCGCTCCCTGCACCTTGCAGAGCATCATGGAAAGATAGAGGGCCACACAAACTGGAGTGTCTACCCTTGGACTTCAAGCTGGTCCGGGAAAGTGATGCTGTGGTCAACCCAGCTACAGAAGGCCCCACTGGGAGCCCCTGGGAGGTCATGCCCCCTTTTAGGGTCCAGGGCCAGTCTATTCAAGTTAAGAAATGTCAGATTCACATGAATGCTTTCATGAAATCCTGAGGGAGCATCTTTGTCCCTTCCTTCTGAATCTTGGACAGAGGTGACTTAATGGTTGCACCTTTAGGCCTGGTAGAGTCCTGCATAAGAGCTCTGACCACGATCTGCTTAGAACCCTTGATAGCTCCCTATCAGCAACCCCTTAGCAGAGTGCCTGATGCCCTTGGAAACTTGACTTTCCCTTCCCTGTTTACCCTTCCTTAAACACACCTCCCTCTTTACCCTCCCCACATTGTGCCTTTGCTCATGGCTTGCCCTCTGCCTTGAGTGCCTTTTCCTCCCCTTTGTCCACCAGGAGAATCTCTACTCAGTCTTCAGGACCAGCCCAAGGCTCTGAGCACAAGTCAGAAGACACAAAATCTAATCCTGGCCTTGCCTTTAAAATACTAATGAGTAAACTGAGGAAATCAGACCAGATAATAATACTGTAGATCTTTCCAAGTCTGCCTTTCACAAATACATTCCTTCATTCAGCAAACATTTCCTGAGCACCTGCTCCTTGCCTAGGGAGTCAGGGAAAGCTCAGCTGAGCCCTGAAGAGTGCTGCGGGAGCATCATGGAACTCCCTAACCCAGCAGGAGCGGCTTCCCAAGGCAAAAGCATTAGAGTAGCTGCTTGCTGGGAATGGGCAACAGTGGGAGCCTCTTTGTGCTTTAGTTTTCTCCTCTGCAAAGTAGGAAGACTAATTCTTAGTCTTGGGATTTCTGTTGTAGTCAGTAAGATACAGCTTTGGGGGCCCATCACAGGGCAGATGCTCAGCAAATCTTTACTGAATTTGAGTGGAGGAGGGAGGTGGTGCTGGGGGCTGAGGATTGACCTCCTGATTTGGATCTCCCTTCACCCTCCTTCTTCTAGTCCTGCCTTAACCCCTCATTTAAGCAGTTCTGGGCCTTAAGGTTTGGTTCCCAGTGGGTAGGGGTGGGTGGGTGACAGTGGGTTCCAGCTATTTCCACAGTAACAGTAACCCCAAGTATGTTGCACTTGCTGGGTTCCAGCATCAGCTGGCCATGTCTTTTCATTGATTCATGAGGAGCTCTTATCTCATTGCCTAGACTAGTAAACAAAGGCTCAGAGTACTGAAGCGATGCATCCAGGTTTACACAGCAATTCAAACTGGAACAACTCTCACAGATTGAACTGTCCCTCTCGCCCAACAGTGTGAGCTCTGCTCATCAGGACTGCTCACTCTGGGGACTTCCAAAGCCTCGAAAGGCTGTTCTTCCACAGATAGGTCCAACATGGCTCAGCACAAAGAAGGGCCTTGGGGGCTTATCTTGCTCCACATTCTTAGAGAAACAAAACAAAGAAATTGAGACTCAGATGGGTCAATGATGTCACCAAAGTCACAAGCCAATGAGGTGATGGAATCGGAGCTACCCAGGATCCCAAGGCCCCCAGGGTGGCTGGCCAAGCTGGAAGAAGGGGGGCATAGAACTGGGGCCACCACTCTCCAAGCCCTGTCTGTTACTCCTCCCACTCCCTTGAAACCACCTCTTCCTCTCCGTCCTGCAGCTCAGCAGCTCCCTCCGCTTAGACCAGTCTTATTATCCCTTGCATGCAGCACTGCACAGCCTCTATGAGCTCCCTGCTGGTCCCTCCATGAGCCTGCCTATCCCACACTCCAGTTCTTCAGTAACCTCTCATCTCTCCAAAGATAAGGGATACTCTTCCCAATCTGGCTTTCGACTTTTTTTTCTTGGCTTGGACCACGGCCACTGCTCCGTCCTCCAACCCCCACAGATACTCTAGTGAGCTTTGTAGAGGTCACGTGAGTGCTCTTGCCCCAGAGCCTTTGCATACACTGAGCCCCTTGCTTGTATCACCCATTTCCTTTTGCCTGATAGTCATCCTTCGTGGCTAAATAAAGCATTGCTTTTTTCTTGAGATCTTCTTGGCTTTGGATATACTTAGGCCTCTTCTGGGCCCCTGCGGACTCTAGGTTCCCTCTATCACACCTCTGATG
The DNA here is from genome assembly GCA_006410675.1 of Oreotragus oreotragus. NCBI lineage: Eukaryota > Metazoa > Chordata > Mammalia > Artiodactyla > Bovidae > Oreotragus > Oreotragus oreotragus. Next base: position 353,866 of record SJYX01006977.1, read on the forward strand.
ACACTGGTATTTATAATACTCAATTTACACAAAATGCCTAGACCAGCACTGACTAACAGAAATATGAGAACCACCAATGTAAGCCATGTGTGTGACATAAAAATTTCTAGAAGTCATGTTAAAAAGAGTAAAATGAAACCGGCAAAGCATTTTTTGAAAAATTAATTTGTTTTTAACTGGAGGACAATTGCTTTACAATATTGTATTAGTGTCTGCCATATAGCAGCATAGTTATAAATATGCCATAGTTATAACATAAATCAGCCATACTTATAAATATGTGCCCTCCTTGAACCTCCCTCCCACCTTCCACCCTGTCCCACCCCTCTAGGTAGTCACAGAGCACTGGGTTTGAGCTCCCTGTGTCATATAGCAAATTCCTACCCTGCTATCTATTTTCTATATGATATTGTATATGTTTCATTGCTACTCTCTCTATTCATCCCACCCTCTCCTTCCTCCACAGTGTTCACAAGTTTGTTCTCTGTCTGCATCTCCATTCAATTCAGTTCAGTTCAGTTGCTCAGTTGTGTCCGACTCTTTGCAACCCCATGAACTGCAGCGTGCCAGGCCTCCCTGCCCATCACCAGCTCCCAGAATCCACCCAAACCCATGTCCATCGAGTCGGTGATGGCATCCAATCATCTCATCCTCTGTCGTCCCCTTCTCCTCCTGCCCCCAATCTTTCCCAGCATCAGGGTCTTTTCCAATGAGTCAGCTCTTTGCATCAGGTGGCCAAAGTATTGGAGTTTCAGCTTCAATATCAGTCCTTCCAATGAACACCCAGGACTGATCTCCTTTAGGATGGACTGGTTGGATCTCCTTGTAGTCCAAGGGACTCTCCACTACTATCCTGCAAACAGGTTCATCAGTACCATCTTTCTAGATTCCATATATATGCATTAATAAATATATGATAGAAATAGGCAACTTTTTAATAATTGAGCTCAAAATATGCAAATATGGTCATATAATACTATAAAAAATAAATGAGATATCTTATGTTATTAATATTAATTAGATAGTTTACATTTTTTGTACTGTTTGAAATCCATGTATACTACATTTTATACTTATAGCACCTCTCAGTTTAGTGTAGCCACATTTCAGGTGCTGGTAGCCACATGCAGCCACCATATTGAGCAGTAGCTATGTGAGGATTTTAAGGGCAGCAGCCATACCTGAGTCACTTGTTGGGGTCCTCGGTGCCCAGCTGTGCCTGGCCCAGGGAAGGGCTCCATGGTTTTGTGGTTAAGACCCAGGCTGGGAACTTGGCCTTGCCACTTAACAGCTGTGTTATATTGGCCAACCCCGTTGGGCCTCAGCTGCTTATCTATAGTATAGTGGTGATAGCATTTTCAATCTGGTTTATATGTTAATATAAATTAAATATTTGTATAGATACAGTGTACAGATCCTTACCGATGCAAAACTGAAGGTGAAGGAGGAGAACTCGCTGGTCTAGTGAGTGTAAAAGATTTGTGGGGAGGATCCTTCTTCTTGGCCTCCTGCCCTGATTGAATCTGGGGCCTGGGCCTGTGCCCATACTTCGCCTCCCGGAGTCTGGATCTGCAGTGGGGTCCAACAGGCGGGCAGGCAGGCTAGGGAGACTCAGGTGGCCCCAGGGGCTGGAAGCTGTTGAGGTAGCTAGAGGGCTATAACGTGCCCTGGGAGTGGCGGTCAGTAGACTGGCCAAGGATTTATTGCCCGTTTGGTCAGGGCATGAGGCAGAGGGGTGTGGCAGAGCAGGCAGGGCCAGGCTGTAGCATGCATCCATCACTGCTGCTGATGGAGCCTGGGAGCCGTGTGGGCTTGGGCCCCCCAGTTCTCTGCTGCCTCAGGGGCCTGAGTCTGCCGAGGCCTTGTGGACCTACCTATGGTCAAGCTAGTCTGGCTGCCGGCCCTATTCTCCCTCCTCACAGCTTTCTTTCCGGGGCCTTATGCCCCTTTTACAGGGCTCACGTAGGCTGGTGGGCAGTGATTATTTACTGGGGTCTGCTGCCTCTTGGAGACTAAGGGCAGGAATTTTATCTACTTTACCTGTATCCCCCAGGCCTAGCACAGGGCTAGATGGGGCCTCACCTTCGAGAGCTGGCTGAGCCAACAAGTGAGGCAAAGCACTATCTGAAATACTGCAGCAGCCATGGGGCAGCAGAATTCGCTGAAGAATGGAATGTGCAAATCTTCAGTGAGGAGGTGGGCCTAGCACTGGACCAGAAAGGCACAGTCAGGAGCTATGCACTGGAAGGGGAAGAAGCGGGGGTTCTGAAGCAGACAGTGTTGTGGTTGAGACATCAGTGGTGCCCATGGATCGAATATTAGTGGTGGAGCTAACCAGCAGGGAGCTAACATTTATTGAGCACTTACTGTGTGCAGTACATGTATCCCACTGACTCTCACAGTCTCCCCAACAGGAGAGCTCTGTGCCACCCAGCTGGACGGGGAGGAATGTGAGATTTAGAGGGTGGCAAAGCTTGCCCAGAGTCACAGGACTGATGAGGACCAGAGCAGAGCTCCCAGCCCCATCTCTCTGGCTCAGAGCATGCCTGCTTAACCAGACATCAGTATCATCATCAAGCTCCCTGTTTGCTCAACCCTCCCAGACCCAGCATCTCGTCAGAGCTTTCTAACCACTGGGCTGTGATCCCTGGGCTCATGGTGGGAAGAGATGCTCAGGCTGCAGAGTGGGTGCACCCAGGCTTGGACACCTGTCGTGTACCTGCATTGGTAAGCATCACAAGAGTGAGAGCAGCCTCATCATCCAGTGGGTGCTGGGGGCTTTGCATCTGCTTTCTTGCTGACTCCCTCCAGGAGTTCTGAGGTTAGATCTGTTATCTGTATTGTAAGATGAGGAAACAGGCTCAGCAAGGTCAGTGCCACCAAGCAGCAAAAGGGGACCTAACCTGGGTGTGTATGACTCCAGAGTCTGTGTACCAGAGCTACCGCTTGTCCCAACTTACCACACCCCAGAGATGTTGGCTAAGTGAGTCTCTTAAAGGGAACTCCAGGGACCAGTCCAGAGCTAAGCCATGCCCATGGCTGCCTTGATGATGGAACCCCAGCATCCTCCTCAATGGCCCAAGGCCATCCCTCTACCTGCTCCTTGCGCCTGAAGGGACCATGCTGGGGAGAGGCCTCACAGGTGGCAGTTGATCACATGAGCACCGCAGGTGCTGGGTGGGGGGCAGCCGAGGGCACAGACATCAGAGGCAGACTAGGGTTTTTCGGGCAGTGGCAGCTCCATTCCCTCATGACTACTCTGCGCAGCACGCAGGGACAGAGAAGGGCTCACAGCCCTGTGCGGAAGAAACACAAAACATCACATTTTCAACTCACGCCAAGCCCTGGGGGAACAAAGTGATACAGAGCCCTGCGGCGTCTCATATGCCAGGGGACCTAACACTGCCGTTAGTTCTTGGAGGAACTGCTGATTGCACAAGAGGCAGGGGGGCGGTTCTGGGCAGAAGAAACTGCACACGCGAAGGCCTGGAGGGAGGAACACGAAACAGACAACGAGGGCAGGTGAGTGTGGGAGCTGGCGGAGCGGCGGGGCTGTGTCCTGAAGACCCTGGAACAGCAATCTGAGGTGCTAGGACACCTCAGACCTGTGGTGTCCCAGACCTATTGCTGGCCCACCATGACCTGTGGCTGCTCAACCAGGACAGGCCCCTCCCAGCACTGCCTGTGCCAGGATAGCGAAAGCCCAGCCAAGTCCAAGCCAAGCCCTGCAAGTCCGAGCTCTTCCCAGGCCTCAGCTTTCCTTTCTGTGGAATGAGGGTACAGATCTCTTGAGGCCAGGCCCAGAGAGGATTCTGGGAGGTTTTTGCAGATCTGCTTAAGGACAGGGATTCAGCTCACCTGCCCACAACTCCCAAACCTGCATCCCCCTCCCCAGCCGCCAGAGGGCAGCGCTGATAAGGGGGTGTGGAGGGGAGGGCGGCAGCCAGCAGAGCTGGTGTGTGCAGAGGACAGGGTCCAGAGGGGCTCTGCCCTGTGGCGTGGAAGGCCCCAGCATGACTTCCATGGGCCCTAGTGCCTTGGCTGCGCTACCTGATAGGTTAAGTCAGCCCCGGCCTCTGGGTGAGTCTGAATTGACCCCTCCTGCAGGTACCATGGCCCAGGGCTGGGCGCTGCTGCTCCTGCTGCTGTTGCCGCGGCAGCTGGGAGTGGTGCTAGCCGTGAGGGCCCCAGGGTTTGGCCGAAGCGGCGCCCGCAGCCTGAGCCCCGAAGAGAATGAATTCTTGGAAGAGGAGCCGGTACTAGTCCTGAGCCCTGAGGAGCCGGGGCGCGGCCCAGCCACCATCGGCTGCCCTCGAGACTGCGCCTGCTCCCAGGAAGGGGTCGTGGACTGCGGCGGCATCGACCTGCGCGAGTTCCCAGGGGACCTGCCCGAGCACACCAACCACCTGTCCTTGCAGGTGAGGTTGGGACGCTGTGCCAATGGTCAGGATCACCGGGGGCTGCCCCGCACGTGGTGGCTCCCATCCTGGAACCACCCCACCCCCACCACAGTCCTCGCCCGTGGCCTCCCACCCTCCAGACGCAGGGCGCTAGGGCAGGTCAGACAAAAGGATGGCTCCACCAGGGGCATCCCGGCTCTGACATCCTGGGCACAGAGCACTGTGATGTTATGACCTGCTTTGTCTCGTGGGAGGAGTCTGGGCTGAGGCTGTCTGTAGAGTCCGGACCTGTCTGAGCTCCGACACAGACCTGCCCTCAGCTGACCCTCTGGGAAGACAGGGTACCTCAGACACCGTTACAGACCAGGAAAGTGAACACACAGCAGACCCCTGAGGAGGGCCCTGGAGGCTCGGGGGGTCCAGCGCTGTCCCCAGCTGAGGCCCAGTCTAGATTTTAGAACCTCCCGGAGTGGGACACAGCATTCCAGATGAGAACTCTGGGGGGCACTGATGCGACCATAACCACCTTCATGTAGCCCTGAGGGAGAGCGAGGGGCTGCCACACCTGTTTCCAAAGGAGACCAGGCCCAGAGAAGGACAGTGAGCGGCCCATGGTCACACAGCCCCCATGGGTCTGCACTGGCGGTGGTGGGAGCCCAAGACCAAGGGACCCGGAGCGAAAGAGACAGGCTGAGGACAGGCCTTACTGCAGGTCCATTCACCAAGAAGCTCCTGTGGACCAGCTCTATGCTTCTGGTCCTGCGTGGGCTGCTGGGCAAGTAGGGCGGTCTCAGACATATATTGCCTGTGAGGTGTTCACTGTCTACCTGGGAGGCAGAGACCTAAACAGGCAGAAAGAGCAGACAGAGGTTGAAAGACTGGTGCTGTGAGGCCAGAGCAGCTCCTAGTCCAGCCCCGAGTCCAACCCAGGAAGGCTTCTGGAGGAGGTGCTTCCTGACCCAGGGTTTAAAGCATCCCAAGGGGAAGTGGGGTCCCCTGGGCCTGGAACCAAAGGTGGGTTTCTGGCTTGAGGAAGGGGGGAATGGGCTGGGGACACTGCCACTAAGTGGGAACAGTTCTGGAGGGAAGACAGCATTCTAAGTTTGGACTGCCTGTGGATATCTCTGTGTGTGTGTGTGTGTGTGTACACCTGCACTCTTAGAAGGGGGCCACACCTCTGCTGTGTTACTGCTGTGCCTGCAACACCCGCACCTGGGCCTGGCTCAGAGCCAGTCCCCAGGGTCTGTCCACCATGGGGTAGAATCCCAACGGAGGGGCCCAGCAGAGGAACCGGCCCCTGGGAATGGACTGAGGTGGGTGCAGGCCTCTAACGGGGCAGGAGCCCTGGGCACCCCCTTGTGTTGCCTCCTCACCGTCCCCACCTCTCCCCCCAGAACAACCAGCTGGAGAAGATCTACCCCAGGGAGCTCTCCCGGCTGCATCGGCTGGAGACGCTGAACCTCCAGAACAACCGCCTGACTTCCCGAGGTGAGGGATCGCCCAGGGCTGGGGGCTGGGAGCCCAGACAGGAACCTAGGTGCCTATGGGGAAAGCCCCGCCCTGCAGACCCTGGCATGTGGGAAAGAGCAGGCCTGGGCTGGGCTGGCCTCCGGATCCATGGCAGATGCTCCCTGTGGTTGCCTAACAGCCCCGCTGGGTGTTTCTGAGACCGGGGAGTCTGATCAAAGGAGAGGCTTCAGAGCAGCTCAGACTCCAGCGTCCGAGGAATCACAGAAGGCCTTTAGAATCAAAGCGTGTAGAATCCTGAAATTTTAAGTCTTCTTTTTTCTGATGATGAAAATAGCTTTTAATTATAGTAGAAAATTTGGAAATATAGAAGTTAGAATACACAAAGACCCACTCGTTATCCTGCCACTGCCACCTGAAAAGTGAAAGTGAAGGTCGCTCAGTCGTGTCTGACTCTGCAACTCCATGGACTATACAGTCCATGGAATTCTCCAGACCAGAATACTGGAGTGGGTAGCCTTTCCCTTCTCCAGGGGATCTTCTCTACCCAGGGATCGAACCCAGGNCTGCCACCTGAAAAGTGAAAGTGAAGGTCGCTCAGTCGTGTCTGACTCTGCAACTCCATGGACTATACAGTCCATGGAATTCTCCAGACCAGAATACTGGAGTGGGTAGCCTTTCCCTTCTCCAGGGGATCTTCTCTACCCAGGGATCGAACCCAGGTCTCCTGCATTTCAGGTGGATTCTTTATCAGCTGAGCCACGTGAAGTTCATCACTATTGACATTTTGGTATATTTCTTTCCATTAAAAAAAGCATAATTTATACACCATAAAGTTTATCCAACTTAAAGGTATAATCTGATGAGTTTTTATAAGTTTATATGTTGTACAGCCATCACTACAATCCAATCCAGTTCTTTTTCTTTGTGCTTTTAATTCATAGCTGTACTGATAGTATCGATACTATAACTGTTATAATTGCTTTGTTTCACTTAGCAGTTAGCTCAGCAGCATTTCTCATGTTGCTGAAGACTCTCCACAGCCATCATTTGACACAGGGTATTCCACAGAGGGATGCCGCGCAGTTTATGTAACTGTTCCCTCTTGTTAGATACTTGGGTGAGTCCCAGCATCTGAGGGTCTGGGAGCTCAGAACCGAGTGTCAGAGGCCGACCTCAGGACTGGAGAAGGGCCAGCCTGGCTGGGCTCCCGGTGACAGCCGGCTTCTGACAGCACATCTGCCAGATGGGGAAGGAGAGGGCCAGGTGCAGGGCGGGGGTGAGAGGGGGCTCAGAAGCCATTGCCCTGCCCTACCCTGCCTGGGGCTGGGTGTGAAGATTCTCTCTGACCATCTGGAGCTGTCCCCAGGGGCACTCTCCTTCTTGGCAGGTCCTCTGCCCTGTGGCCTGATCTTTTGGGTGCCCATTCCCACCCAGGCTGCCCTGAGAAGGTGAAGGATCAGCCGTCTCTCAGCAGACACTTGCCATCTGCTCGTCTGAGCCTGGGCCTCTGAGAGCGGGGTTGAGGGTGGGGTGGCACTGGGGAGGCCTGTTGGGATTGGCTGGGTAGGGTCAGAGCCGCATGTACCCTAGGCAGTACTTCCCTGTCCTGGCAGGCGGGGTGGGTGTGGGGTGGTCAGTGCTCACGTGCTCCCCTGTAGCGTCTCCTTCATCCAGGGCTCTGACCGATGCCTGTCCTTTGAAGGGCTCCCGGAGGAGGCATTTGAGCATCTGACCAACCTCAATTACCTGTACCTGGCCAATAACAAGGTGAGGGGCCCGCAGCAGGACAGGATGTCTGGGGCTGAGCTCAGGGAACTTTCACCAGGGCCTCTTTTGGGCCAGCTGCTGGGTTCCTACTGGTGCTCAGACACAGTCCAGACCCTGCACTTTAACACAAGGCTTCAGAGTGGTCAGATGTCATGACTGAGGCCAAGGCCTGCATCGGTGTAGTGGGGTGAGAGCTCATCCCCACGGGGAGGGGGCATTGGAGGGCTTCCTGGAGGGACAGCATTTGAAGGGCCATGAAGGGTAATGGGATTGCAACCAGAGGCCTCAGGGGGAGGGCACTGCAGTAAAAGGGACAGCAGGAGTGAAGGTACCATGGCTCTCAGACTCGCAATATTCGGCCTGTCCCAGGGCTCTGTCCTGGTCCTTCTCTCCACACTCCTAAGGTGGCTATCTCCTCCTTGGTCTATAACACCCATCTACATCAAGGCCACGCCCAGAGGCAGTGTCCAGGCTTCCTCTACTCCCATGTGAGACTCGATGATCCACCTGCCTCCTCAGCATCTTCCCTGGATGTTTGATGGAAATAAAACTACCCCTCCCCATCTCTGGAAGGGGCGTCTCCAGCCACCGGCAACGCCACTGGTCACAGCCATGGCTCCAGGAGTGCCCACCCCCGTCTGCTCTCTACACTCCCCAGCCCCTGCCCTGCCCACCAGCACAGGACAGTGCGCCTTCTCTGCTCTCTCAGCTCCCCAGCCCCTGCCCTGCCCACCAGCACAGGACAGCCCGCCCTCTCATCTGTGGCCCTTCTCCCCGTCTGCTCTCTCAGCTCCCCAGCCCCTGCCCTGCCCACCAGCACAGGACAGCGCGCCTTCTCTGCTCTCTCAGCTCCCCAGCCCCTGCCCTGCCCACCAGCATAGGACAACCACCTTCTCATCTGTGGCCCTTCTCCTCGTCTGCTCTCTCTATGCTCCCCAGCCCCTGCCCTGCCCACCAGCACAGGACAACCACCTTCTCATCTATGGCCCTTCTCCTCAGAGCAGCCAGAGGGGTTTGTCAAAATTGCCCCACTCTAGCTCTATACTGTCCCTTCCCCACTTAAAACCCTCCCAACGGCTTCACCCTCTGCCCAGGAAGAAACCCACACATCTCCTTGAGGCCTGCTGACCTGTGTCCCCGGCCCTCCTGGCTTTCTTAACTCATCTCCCCACTGGCTCCCACCCCCAGGACCTGGCAGATCCCCCCCACATGGGCCTCTACTCACTGTCCTTGCTGTGTGGGTGCTCTCCCCCACAGATGGCATTTAGAGTGCCGTCGTCTCTTCTCCAAGCACCCCACAAAGTCGTTCATTGTCTTCAGTCTCTGAATTCCCAGCACTGCAGTGATCACTCTCGGTGCTTTTATTCCTTGTGTATCATCTTCTCCACTAGGATGTAAGCTTCCGGTGCGGGTGGTGTGGGCAGGGATCTGTGTCTTATTCCCTAGGACATGTCCAGGGCCTGGAACTCTGCCTGCATATTGCGGATTTCAGGGAGTCCTGTCGAATAAATGAAGGGTGGATACCGTGGACTGGGGCTGGGGAAACACGGGTGCTCACTGTGCCTGCACAGAGGGCCAGTGTCAGGGGGCAGTGAGGGGCGAGGCCAGGAGAATAGGCAGACAAGATGAAGAGATCTGAATGTCAAGCTCAGGACTATAGGGAGCCATAGAGGTTCTGGTTTTGTTATTGGGAACTTTAGAAAGATGGCTCTAGTCGCAGAGAGGAGACAAACTGAAGGGGCTCAGACGAGCAGCAGGCAGTGTGACTCCGTGCCAGGCTCTCACCCTCCGCTGGTCTTTCTACCCCAACTCTTCCCTTTCCAGCTGACCTTGGCACCCCGCTTCCTGCCAAATGCCCTGATCAGTGTGGACTTCGCTGCCAACTATCTCACTAAGATCTACGGGCTCACCTTTGGTCAGAAGCCAAACTTGAGGTCAGAGGTCAGAGGGGGACCCTGGGCTTAGGTTGGGGAAAGGGGGGAAGCTGAGGCAGAGGCTGCAGGCCCTGAGTGGGGTACAGGCAACCCAGAGAAGAGGGATGGACAGTGCATGATGCCCCATGCTCAGGGCTGAGATGACAGACACCCAGGGCTGCAGAGGCACAGGGTCTGGAGGGCTGACCCCTAAAGGAGGAGAAGGAGTCAGTCCAGAGGTGAGGACAGAGGGTGGTGTCTGGGGAATTGTGGGGAGCAAGTGAGGGTATTTCCCTCCTTGCCTAGCCCCTGGGAAGGGAAGCCTCTTCCAATAGGCAGAGCTGCCCTTGCTGAGAGCTGCTCTGGGTGAGGCCCCACAGCACAAGTATGTGAGCGGGGGTGGGGGTGGGGGTGGGGTGCTGGGGAGGAGAAGGTGCTGACAGTCTCAGGTGCCACTCTGTCCCTGAATCTGTCACCTCGATTCTCTCCATTCCCCGGAGAAGCCAGTGCTGCTGTGTATCGCTCTGTCCCACAGATGAGAAGACTGAGGCCCAAGAGAGGCCATACAGCAAGAATGAACTGCATTGCCTATGGATTTCTCTTATTTGTTGTCTTCTCTCCTTGTAATATGTTAGCTCCATGAGGCAGGGACTTGTTGGGCCTGTCCACTGCTGTATCTTTAGGATCTGCAACAGTCCTGGCACATAGGGGCACTTACTGCATGCTTGCTGAATGAATGAGAGGTCACCTCCTCTGAACCCAGATCCTGTGCTGGGCACTGGGGACAAAGAGGTGACGGGGACAAGCTCCATTCTCGGGAGGTCCCACAGAGCTCAGAGCCAGCCGTGTGGACAGGCAGGGACTCCAGGGCTGCAACACTTGGGAAACAAGTGAGAGCCTGGAAGGTTACAGAGCAGCAGGGACTGGGGATCAGGAAGTCTCGTTTCTTCCACTGACTTGTGGGGTGGTTCCTTTGTCCCCTCAGCTATGTAGGGGGAACTGGATTTGGTGGAGTCTGAGGTTGTTGAGATGGGAAGAGGGTGCCCTGGGCCACAGGCCCAACCTGAGCAAGGTCTGGCGGCTCACCAGGTGAGCTGGTGTGGGGATGGTTGAGGGAGAACCTGAGCCTTGCCCCCAGGTCCGTGTATCTGCACAACAACAAGCTGGCGGACGCCGGGCTGCCGGACAACATGTTCAATGGCTCCAGCAATGTTGAGATCCTCATCCTGTCCAGCAACTTCCTGCGCCATGTACCCAAGCACTTGCCACCCGCCCTCTACAAACTGCACCTCAAGGTAGCGGGGAGAGGGCAGGGAGGAGCACTGCCCGAGCAGGGGGAGAGCCCAGGCCCACATGGGCACAGTCGTGAGGCTGCGGGGCCTCGGGCACGAGCTGGGGGCACAGAATCCACTGCAGAGAAGCAGACGGGGACCCAGACACCTGGCCGTCAGCCCCACACTGAGTCCTTTAGGCCTGGGCCCTCTCCCCATGGCTCCCACAGACCCCTCTCCATACCTCATCTCAAGGCTGTGTCCTTGCCCCTTGGCCGTCCCTCACGCCCGCTTTCCCACCCTCCCATCTCTCAGAACAACAAGCTGGAGAAGATCCCACCAGGTGCCTTCAGCGAGCTGAGCAGCCTGCGTGAGCTGTACCTGCAGAACAACCACCTGACTGATGAGGGCCTGGACAATGAGACCTTCTGGTGAGCCCCTGCCTGGCCTGCATGTGAGCTCTGCCCTCAGGGGGCCCCTCCCAGGGCCCGCCTGCCCGGGTCCACCTGCCCCTGGCCAGTTTTCTTGGGGAAGGAACTTTAAGGCTTATGCCTTTGCTGACACTTCTGTCCCGAAGAATAGCGCTATGGAAGTCCTGCCCAAATTCTAGTAAGGCAAGGGAGTGTTTGCAGAGGCTGGCTTCTTGGTACAAAGTAGAAACTCAAGCATTCTTGTTGAAGGCGGATCTATTTTCTGTTTTTCAGGCCCAGGGTAGCCTAAAAGGACAAAAGGCTTTAAACAGTCAGTCTTCAAACAAATCGTGTGTCAGAAACCATGCTAGATCCTTCTTATACCAATGTATCACTGAGTCAAGCCACTGAGAGGCTGAGAGAGGACTGAGAGAGGACTGAGTTCCCCAGTCAGCTAGTGGCAGAGCTGGGATTAGTTAGAGGGAAGGCCCCTGCCACCTCCCTTGGGAGTAATGTTGGAAACAAGTGCCACATGGGCTCCTGCCCACCGACCTAATCCCCCGCTTCCCTCCAGGAAGCTCTCCAGCCTGGAGTACCTGGATCTGTCCAGCAACAACCTGTCGCGGGTCCCGGCGGGGCTGCCGCGCAGCCTGGTGCTGCTGCACCTGGAGAAGAACGCCATCCGGAGCGTGGACGCGGACGTGCTGACCCCCATCCGCAGCCTCGAGTACCTGCTGCTGCACAGCAACCAGCTGCGTGCGCAGGGCATCCACCCGCGGGCCTTCCAGGGCCTCAAGCGGCTGCACACGGTGCACCTGTACAACAACGCGCTGGAGCGCGTGCCCAGCGGCCTGCCCCGCCGCGTGCGCACCCTCATGATCCTGCACAACCAAATCACCGGCATTGGCCGCGACGACTTTGCCACCACCTACTACCTGGAGGAGCTCAACCTCAGCTACAACCGCATCACCAGCCCGCAGGTGCACCGCGATGCCTTCCGCAAGCTACGTCTGCTGCGCTCGCTGGACCTCTCCGGCAACCGGCTGCACACCCTGCCGCCTGGGCTGCCACGCAACGTGCACGTGCTGAAGATCAAGCGCAACGAGCTGGTCGCCCTGGCGCGTGGGGCGCTGGCCGGCATGGCCCAGCTGCGAGAGCTCTACCTCACAGGCAACCGGCTGCGCAACCGGGCCCTGGGACCCCGTGCCTGGACCGACCTCTCTGGTCTGCAGGTAAGGGGCCACGGCCGTGTCCATATAGAGTACTACTGGTCGGGCTGCCCTGAGCCCACCCATCTGCTGGGCCCAGGTGAGGGGGGAGCAGGAGGGCAGGGCCTCTAGAGACAGACCTGCTGGGCAGCCTGGACATTGGATATGGAGCCTGGGCCATGCCAAGGGTCTGGGCTCATGGTACAGCAGTGCAGGGCAGAGTTCAGCTGGCAGGCAAGGCAGAGCTTTCCACCTGCAGGAACAGGCTTGAGGAACCCTGTAGGGACAAGGAGGGATCATGACTGCAGGTGGGGGGACATTGTCCAGGAGGACTGAAGGACAGGGACAGTTCAGGTGGCATGAGAAAGCGGAGCTCACCCACCTGTGGGCATAGGATAGGTGCCTGTAGAAGGCTGGGCTTGGGGGAGGGGAGGCTGGCAGGTGCCTGAGGTGGGCTAACCTCACCAGGCTGCAGAGTCTAGAGGAGTGAACTTGAGGCTTCTGGGACTGACCAGTGGCTGTGGCTCCTGTAGCTACAACCCGAGACAGGAGGGCTGCCTGGCCATGTGAACTGAGCCTCCTTAGTTACAAGTGAAGCCTCCTGACCCAGTGAAGGGCTGAAAGGGAACTTCATTAAGGAACCTGGGAGGCTCTGCTGTTTTACCAGGCCCCCCTCTCCCAAATGTCCTCAGGCCTTGCTCTGCCCTTTTTTGCAGGGCTCTGCTCAAATATCCCCTCATTGGGAGGTCTTCCTTCACCACCTGCCACCTTCCTCTGCTTTGTTTTTCTTTATAACCTCTTCCCTCCGACAGTAGGTCATCTGTTTACTTGTTTGTTTTCCGCTCTTCCTGCTAGAACAAGGCACAGGCGTTTTAGTCTGTTGTGTTCACTGCTGGACCAGGGCCCTGGTTGTGGGAGGCACACAGTACATACTTGTCAGGGGAGCTATCAGGGTGGGGATGTCTGAGGGGAGTGCAGGGGAGAGGCCCTGAGAGTGGGAGGCATGGAGGTGGGGCTGAGCCCTGAGGGTGAGTGGTGGGAGGCGGCTGGTCCTCCAGGAGCAGCCAGGGTCTCCCCCACCCAGAGAGCCCTGCTGCGTGTCAGACACCAGGGTCCAGCCACCTGTGCCGGTCTCTCTTGTGCCAGTTCTTAAGGGACCCCAACCCCGTTGCCTTCTCCTCCATACCTGCTCCTCCTGCTGCATTGGCTAACTTGCTGAAGAGGGTGACACCCACCTGGGTGTCCACAGGAAATGTGGATGCTGCCCTGCCACCCCCTTTCCCACACCGTCTGACCCCCACTGCCCATTGTTACTGAACCTGCCCACTCTATCATGGCATCTCCCCACTTCTCTCCATCCTACTGGTCATATCAGAAGGTCAAGTCACCCCCATTTCTTCCTGGACCTCAGCTTCCTAGGAGCAGTTCACTCCTATATTCCACATGCAATCAGCAGGTATCGTGAAAAAATAAAAAATGAAAAAACAAACATGCTCACTGTACACCTATCCAGAAACCTTCTGTGGCTCTCCCTTTAGAACCTAGACCAGAATCCTGGCCATGACCTTCAGCGCCTGGTCTGCCTCTGCTCCCAGCTGAGCTTCTTGGTTTCCCAGATGCCCTGGACTTTGTTTATACTGCCCCCTTGGCCGGAAGGCCAGTGACACCTACTCACTCATTCATTCTACAAGCTGATACCGAACCCTCACCACATGCAGACCCAGTTCTAGAACTGAGGACCTCGAGGGGAATAAGAGAGGTGCAGAGTCACTGCCCTCCTGCTGCTGCTGAGTCCCTTCAGTCGTGTCCGACTCTGTGCGACCCCATAGACGGCAGCCCACCGGGCTCCCCTGTCCCTGGGATTCTCCAGGCAAGAACACTGGAGTGGGCTGCCATTTCCTTCTCCAGTGTGTGAAAGTGAAGTCGCTTGGTCGTGTCTGACATGGGATTTTCCAGGCAAGAGTTCTGGAGTGGAAGCCATTGCCTTCTCCGCACCGCCCTCCTAGAGCTTATCATATACCTAGGACTCAGCTCAGTTGTCACCTCCTCCAGGAAGCCACCAACGATGGGCAGGTTAAATAGCTGTCTGGGTGAGTCCAGTCAGGAGTGGGGTATTTGGTGAAGACCTTCCTCAGCCTGTGGGATCTTTGTTCAAGCAGCTGCTCTCACTGCTCCAGAGCGCCCACCTGTGCCGTCTGCTCCCCCGACCACGACTGGGCTGGGTCGGGCCCCTCCCCGACCCCCTTATCTCAGCCCCGTTCTGCTGCTGTCATTGCCAGAGCCTAGCTTCCCAGCACAGAGGAAGTGTCTCGGTGGATTCCATGTCCCTAGTGGCCATGGGCACTGAGGAGGTCTAAAATGAATGAGGAAGTCCTGGATCCGTGTGGAAGAAACTCAGTGGGGAGCAGGGAGCCCTGCTGGTAGAGAAGGTGACAGGGAGGCTCCCTAGGGTGCCTGAATCGTGTGCTTCCCTGAATCTGGAATCTGGATTTATGGCCCCCCGTTCCCTGGCCCTGAGCCCCAGCCTGTCAGCGTAGAAGGGAGCTTGAGATGATGGAAGCCCACCCGTGGCTACACAGGTGTGTATCAGGGCACGGGTGCTGACAGCCTGAGGTGCAGGCAGGGAGCCAGGCCCGGGCACGTCCGGGTCTCCTTCCTGCGGCAGCTGTGCTCTGCTCCCTGGGAAAACCACCCCATTTCCCTGGCCTCATGCTTCCTGGACTCTAGGCCGGTGGTGGGTCTGACACTGACCAGCCTGGGGCCTGGTTGCCATGCCAGAGTCATGTATCGGCCCCTGTCCACATGGCCCTGAGATCCACAAAGGAGCAGCCCCACCCCCATCCTCATCTGACATAGTTGGGTTGCAATTTAAAGACTGGAAGACACCTAGTCTCTGCCCTTCTGGGGTCTTTAGTCTGAGGGAGGTGACAGGTGTGTTAAGGAGGACGGCCTTTAACACCCAGACACTGTGGCCGTGAATTCATGTGGCCGGGTGGAAGGAGCAAGGTAGGCTAGACACCAATTAGAACAAGGATTCGGAGTCACAAGCCCCGGCTTCCAGCCTCTGCGGGCCCTAGGGCCTGCGATGGATCTCTGAACCTCTCCAAGCCTCTGTTTTCCCGTCTGGAAATGGGGATAGTTATAGAGCCCGCCTCACGGGGTTATGAGATTTAGAATGCTCTGGGTCAGTGGGAGCTTGGCAGGCTGTCAAGTGCTGTATCTGCCCTGCTCACCCCTGCAGCTGCTCGACATTGCCGGGAATCAGCTCACGGAGATCCCGGGGGGCCTCCCAGAGTCGCTGGAGTACCTGTACCTGCAGAATAACAAGATCAGTGCCGTGCCTGCCAATGCCTTTGACGCCACACCCAACCTCAAAGGGATTTTTCTCAGGTAGGAGGCCCTGCCCCCGCCCCTCAGGGGGCTGCCCAGCTCCAGCAGAATGGTCAGGGCCCATGGGAACCACTCGCAGGTAGAGGTCAGTGCTTGAAGCAGTGCTTCCATTGAGCAGAGCCCTGGTTACATCACAGGGCCCCAGTAAGCTCCTGTCCCCTTAGCTCTCAAGGGTAGAGACGGTCCTGGCCAGGCCTGGTGAGGTCCACTGGCTTGTGAAAAGGCTTTGGAAACTTTAAAAAGCAGCACTTGTGGGCATTCTTGATGTTCCTATGGCAGGAAGGGACCACAGAGAGCATCTTCCCAATTTACAGCTGGGAAAGCTGAGGCCCAGAAAGCACAGGTGACTGCTGTGTCCACAGCCGGACAGGCTGGACCTGGGCCTCAGACCCAGGATAGCAGATGTTCAGGTCATTGCTGGGTTCTGGGGGTTTAGGATGATTCAGGGGACCTGGCTCCCCAAGGAGAACAGAACCAGAGTGGTTCTTCCCACCATCCCCCTCCAAGTCAGACAGATCAGAGAAAGGCAGCATGTGCACTCCCAGGGGCTTTGTGGCCCAGAAGGCTCAGGCTGGGTGACATCAGCATGCAGTGTGACCTATGCCTCGGCTCCTGCAGGACACTGAGGTACAGAGAGTTGAGGGGGCCTGAGATCAGAGCCCAGCCTTCCCCTTCCCAAACATGTGTCCCCAACCCACTATGGCCCTGGCCTTTCCTGTGCCCCTCTACACCCAGCACCAAGGTGACTTCAGGCTGGCCACAGAGCATCCTCAGACCTCCAGGTTAATGCCAATGGGCAGGCAGGGAGGACTTGCCTGGGTCTGCCTCCTTCAGATCATAGTAAGAGCATATACGGTGGAGGCCTTCTCTCCTCTGTACGGGGTCACCCTTCCCCGCTGCAGTAGCCACACAGAATACCTTGAGCTCCCTGTGATGGCCTGGACTCCTAAGCCCCTTCTTTTGTGCTGCTGCATGTCTTCCTGGAGGGCCTGTCCCTTCCACCCCACTTCTGGGCCGGGTCACTGTGGGGACACTGTTCGGCTAATGGCACAGACCTCACGTGGGTGCCCTGTACAGGTTTAACAAGCTGGCCGTGGGCTCCGTGGTGGAGAGTGCCTTCCGGAAGCTGAAGCACCTGCAGGTCTTGGACATAGAGGGCAACTTTGAGTTTGGTGATGTTTCCAAGGACCGGGGCCGGTTGGAGAAGGAAGAGGAGGAGGAGGACGATGACGATGAGGAGGAAGAGGAAAGGCGATAGTGACTGGGTGAACGGGATCTGACATAGGTGGGTGGTCTGTGTGGGGCGCCCTAGCCTGCTTCACCACATTCCTGCCCCTGACCCCAGTCTAGGGTCTTTCTGCTCATTCTCCACCCTCTGTACCCTGCTTCATTGTTCTTTTTGCAAATCTATTAGAGCTCTCAGTGTGCTCAGGCCCTGGGTATGAGGTTGGGGAGGACAGCATGCCAGCGGGAGGCTGGCCCATGCCAGGGCCTCCATCCACAGCGATGCGTCCCTGATGGGACACACCCAGGGACTAGGAGGGAGGAAGCAGGGAATGGATATGGGGGCCCACAAGGAGGCTACTGCTGCAACCCAAGCCAGAGATGCTGGAGGTGGGCAGTGAGGATGCAGACAAGCAGATGGGCCTGAAAGGAGGTCTGGAGGTGCAGACTTGAGGGGCACAGCTAGTCCTGCTGGACATGGGGTGAGGGAGAAGACAAGATCCCAGTTCTAGCCTGGAATTCCAGGTGGATGATAGTACTGGGAGGCGCAGGTCTGGTGAGGGGAACGGTGAGTTTGGAGGGCACTGGGGAGCTGCCCAGGGTGGACTGGCTATTTGGATCTGGGGCTCCAGGGTGAGGTCTGGCTGGAGAGGGAGGCCTCGAGAGGCTGGCGGAGCTCTCCAGGGAGAGAGGAGGGAGGGGCATTGCCAGCTGGAGGGGAGCGACGGGAGGAGGGGGACAGAGCACCAGGGGAGGGAGGCAGAGCTGCAGACAGCCCAGGACAGAGGGCCATCACACGTGCACACACTCACACTCACCTAAGCATGCACACACATGCACAAAGCAGACACTCACACACCGCGCATGTGCACACACAGACACACTCGCATGTACTTTATTGTGTATTCATAGATGCAGGACAAGCACACCATTGCATATACTCATGTGTGCATGCATGTGAGTACATACACGCATGCCGCCCCCAGGCACATATGCCCTTATGTGCACATGTGCACACACACATATACACGTGCATGCCTGCTATGCATCCATGCACAGGAAGTGGGAGGAATCAGCTGTGTGAGCACAACAGAGACTGATGGAGCTGAGCATGGCCACGGACCCACTGGACTTATCTACAGGCAGGTCACCGTGACCTTGCAGGGAGCAGTTTCAGGGGCAAAGAGGGTGGCGAAAGTGGCTGGAAAGGAGAGGGTTCAGGGATTATAGACAAGCCTGTCGAGAAGTTTGATTGTGAAGAGATGGGTGAAGCTGGTAGTGGGAAGGATGCATGAAGCTCAGGCAGGATTCTGTTCACTCTGGGCCCTTTTTAAGCAACAGAGCTGGTTTGAATGCCGATGGGGAGGGGCCCATGTTGAGGGAGGAGTTAAAGGCATAAGAGAGGAGAGCTGGGTGTAGCCACACCTGTGCAAACAGGAGGAAAGACTGGCTTGGGCAGGAGGGTCAGTTCTCCAGAGGCTACAGTCACATGCAAGTCAGCGGCTTCGTGGCTGGATGTGAAGTCACACCCGCCCGATGCCTTCTGGTTTCTCTGTGCAACAGATACTCAGCAGACCAGGGTGGGTGTGGAGACAATGGCCAGTTGTATCCTTCCATGGCTGAGGTTTTGGCCAGAAGTGTGAGACAGGAAGGCAAGGAACAAGGAAACTGAGGGTGCTGGCAAGAGAGAGGCTGCCTTGCAGATGCTGGGGCTCAGGCTGGAAAGGGAAGGGGTGCAGATGGGAGGGGTTGGTCTCCTGGGGGAGGAGGTTGGAGGGTGGGCATGGTGATGGGAGTAGCCAGGAGAGGAGGTGTGGTCAGGAGAGATATCAGAGTAAGCTGAGCTGGGGGTCCAGGGGCCACGGAGTCACTATTAGGATGTTGAATTGAAGTAGTGTCTGAGACAGAGAGGGGTCTGAGTGGGGTTGAGGATCCTGTGGAGGACATAGGGAGGAGGGAACAGGGGTCCAGCTGATGGCAGAGAGAGGGGTGAGTGTGCTGGGCTTGCTACCTGATTGTGGAGGGCAACCCCAGAGGCAGTGCTTGGGAGTCACCTTTCTTGACTCCTGGGCCCAGGGGCGTGAAGGCGGGGCCCCTTATCTCCATGCATTGTCCTCGGGCAGAGCCAGGGGTCAGTGACTGGGGTGACTAGCCATTCAGTGGGGGTGCTGAGGCCCTCAGGAAGGCACTGTGGGTCCTGAGGTAGAGAGAATCTGCCCCTCTGGAGGACATTGGCCACAGTCAGCAGCCCCGGGAGAGGCCAAAGGGGTCCAGAGGTTTCCAGTCCACACCAGCCCCCCAGGAGCACCTCCCAGTGGGCGCCCCCCCCACTGGCTCTGGACTCCCAGGGCAACTTCCCCTCGGGCCTGCAGTTGCTTGACCCTGCCAGGGCCCCAGCTCCAATCCCCTTGGCCCCAGCTGGGCTTGGTGGGCAGGTCTGCCTTGGCCTCCCCTGACTTGCCTGCGTGTTCTGCAGGACGACGGACCGCTGGAGCCTTTCTACAGCACATGCCTGAGCCCGGTGTGCCCCCACTCTGCCTTGCTCACAGACACTCCCAGCGCAGCGCCCACCAGGCCCCACTCCACACACAGGCTGGACCCGGTCTCCCCTCCTCACCCCTTCCTGCAGTCCATCCACAGCCAGATACCCACACACAGCCAGCTGCACAGCGTCCTCCAAACATCCCCCTGTCAGCCCCACACTCAGTCCCTGGATCCTACAGACGAGGCAAAGGGTCTGACCAGCCCCAGCACTCATGGGTACCTGCTCCCTGCCCCGTGAACACATGTATACACACACACACACACACACACACACACACACACGTCACATGCAAATAGCTCTTCTTGGCCTCTGACACCAACAGCTCTTGCCCCAGCCGGAAATGGCCAGCTCGCCGTCTGTCTGTCTACCCCCTCCGTCTGTCCCTTGGAGAAGACAGAGTTATCTCCATGCTGTCTGCGGCCAGGCGCCTGCACCCTCTGGAACTCACAGACTGGGTTTTCTTCCTTTCTCTCCACGTGGGGAAAAGAACCTTCAGGACTGCTGCCTTGGCCCACCAGTCATGCTCCCCAAGGCCAGGGCAGTCATTCCCCACCAGGCACTGGCCGGGCCCAGACACAGCTTTGCTGGATGAGCCCCACTGAGGCCAGGGGAAGCTCTGAGGCTGCTGAGGTCTTGGGCTGGAGCTTGGCAGAGGTGGCGAGGTTGGGTGGAGCAAGAGCAAAGGGCCCAGCTGCATGGATGAGAGAACTTTTTTATTCTTTGGGCCTGAGGGGAGTTCTGGGTGCCTTTTTTTTTTTTTTTTTTTTAATTCTTTTTTAAGGAAAAAAAATGATACAAACTTCAAAGCTGATTTTTCTTGTTACAGAAAAACTAATATAAAAGCATTACCCCTGTCTGGCAGCCTGTGGCCGTGTCTGCGTGTGCTTCCTGCCAGGTGCTGGGCTCAGGCCTGGCCGCCAGGCAGGACCCAAGCCCTTTAGCACCTTCTGACCAGCAGGAGTCAGCACAGAGTTCAGTTCTGGGGGCCCCCAGAGTCTTCACATAGAAAGAAGTCCAGTGACGCTGGGTTTAGGTGAAGGTGAGGTGGCCTGGAGGCACGTGCAGCCCCTCAACTTGGTGGGGGTCAACAGGTTGGGCCGGGACCACCACACAAAGCCTGTGAGCCCACTCTGTGCTCCTGAGGGGCTGAGCATCCAGGCAGAGGACCTGCAGGCTTTGGGCTGCTCAGAGCTCCTGGGCACTGAGTGGGCATGACTGATGGGGTCCGTCCCATAGCAGACGCTGGGATGCGAAGGGGGCTGGAGGCAGGCTTGGGGGCTGGAGCAGAACCCTCCTCAGGGCTTTGGTCCCTGCAGGCTTGCCCAGAGGTGGCGGACTAGCCCAGTGTGTCACCATCACCAGCGGGGCCAGAGTTGGGCCAGAAGAAGGCAGCCCCCAGCTCAGAGCAAAGAAGAACGTCTGCCAGGGAGAGCTGCCCCACAGTGGATCACATGCCCCGGAAGTGGTGGCTCCCCCGCCACTAGAGGTGTGTAAGCACGCTGCTGTTGAGTCCAGTAGAGAGCAGCTTCCTGACCCGTATGGAGCAGACACCATCGCTCAAAGAGGTGTGCCACAGGAAGGGGGCCAGTGAGGCAGGCCGCACCATGCGAAGAGTTAGCTGGACATTTGATCTGTCATAGGTGATTAGGCCTTAAGGAAGGAAGGATGCTCCCAAGGTGGATTGTACGGCCTCTAGCCCTATAGTGAGAAGGGGAGCCAGGGCCCTTCCTGAACTCTTCAGACTATGACCCTGGGAGGAAGATGGAGGTAGTTCAGGAGTGGGGCCTGGGAGGTAGGTGGCTGTTTTTGTTCAGCCGACTCTTGGTGACCCCATAGACTGCAACACGCCAGGCTTCCCCATCCTTCACTGTCTCCTGGAGTTTGCTCAGACTCATGTCTATTGAGTCAATGATGCCATCCTACCATCTCATTCTCTGTCGCCCCCTTCTCCTCCTGCCTTCAGTCTTTCCCAGCATCAGGGTCTTTTCCAANTTCAGCCGACTCTTGGTGACCCCATAGACTGCAACACGCCAGGCTTCCCCATCCTTCACTGTCTCCTGGAGTTTGCTCAGACTCATGTCTATTGAGTCAATGATGCCATCCTACCATCTCATTCTCTGTCGCCCCCTTCTCCTCCTGCCTTCAGTCTTTCCCAGCATCAGGGTCTTTTCCAATGAGTCGGCTCTTTGCACCAGGTGGCCAAAGTATTTGGAGCTTCAGCTTCAGCATCAGTCCTGCCACTGAATATTCAAGTCTTGATTACCCTCCTCATTCTCTCATCCCCTCCCCCAGCTTCATGGGCTCCATGGTGCAAAACCCTGGGGCTGTATCTTCTCCCCAAAGTGCATCCAGAGCAGGCTGTGTGGCCAGGGTCTTCTGTGTCCCCCACGAGCCTCCTGGTGACACTGTGAGGCTGAAGAGAGCGAGGGAGGGAGAGTCTGAAAACTTCTTGGGCACATCCCCTGGTTAAAGCAAAGCATTCACAGATGGGAGCCAGGCTGGCTGAAGAAATGTGTTTCTTTTGTGAGGACTGACCTCAGGGTCCTACCTGTAGAACCCAGGCTATGAGCAGAGTGGTCTGTCCACACCGTGGTTCCTAGACAGGCCCCTGGGCAGCCCAGCGTGTGCTCTGCTTCCTGCATGTAATGGCTCAAGCAGGCCCGTCCTCACTCTGGCCACCAGGACAGGCTCGTCCACACACTGACAGCCCAGACAGACCTGTCTACACTCCAGCTATGCAGACAAGGCTGTTTACATTCCGGCTTTCTGGACAGCCCATGTCTGTACTTGGACTGCCCAGACAAGCAAGTCTGCGCTTTGCCTGTATTAACCCAATAAAGAAATGCTGGTTTGGGTATGGTCACTAAGCCTACAAGACTTGAAAAACAAAATACCTTTATTTAGTTATCACTGAACTTGCAAACACAGAAAGGAATAGAAAATCTAACTCCTCTTCATCATATGGGCTTTGGGGTGTGGGGTGGGGGTGGAGAGAGTGCTGACCCCAGGGCCATCTGGGCAGCTTGACTGAAACATTCCAGGTGAGTCTGTGTCCCCAGTCCTGGCTGGCTCACCTGTCCAATGGGAGACTAGCCCGGGGGTTTCTAGGGGCCCTGCAGCTCTGGTGAAGACATCTTCATCTCCACATCAGATGAGCTTTATGAGCCAGAACTGCTAGGTCAGGAGATGGGACGGGCTGTGGCACGTGGAAGGCAGTGGGTCTCGGCTTTAGGCCGGGCCCATCCTTGGGGAGAGCTGTTGGTCTGAGGCCACGTGTTATGGGGCTGGGTGGGGGCGGACCTGGGCTGAGACACAGCTGGGGCAGAACCAGGACATTGCTATGTCTTCGTAAATTGAAAGCAGTGGTGGCTCTGGGGCTCCTGGAGGGGGCAGAGCCTCCCTCTCGGCATCTGGCCCTGCAGCCATCCCTGTCCTCTGGCAGGGAGTGGCCAGGGCTTGAAAGACTTGAACTAGAGTCCTAGTCCTGATATCACTTGTTCCGAGACCTGGGGCAAGTGTTTTCAGCTTTCAGAGCCTCAGCTTTGTGATCCAGAAAGTGGGGACCATACCCCTGCCTGCCACCTGCACAGGCCAACCCAGTGGAAATGTCACAGTCGGGGCTCAGGCTACGCCTGCCTGTAACTCTCCAGCTGGGACCCCCACGTGCAGTCTTTCCCCTTTCTAACACTCCACTTTCCACCAAGTGGAGCCCATTCTGGACCCTCAAGGATGGGGAGATAGTGTAAGCCTGGCCCTTGTGCTCAGGAAAGTAGTGAATTGAGATCCTGCCCTTGGCCCCTAACCCTGGAGGCCTTCCCCAGGCCCTATAGCTCCTCAGGCTCAGACGTTGGTCTCAAGCTCGCTGATCTCAATGGTGCAGTGGTCCAGACTGGTGGTGGCTGGTTCCTCATCCTGCTCCACCTGGACGGGGACGTGGTGGGGACAGGAGGGGCCCAGGGTCAGCTCTGCGGCCTCAGCCACGCTCTTCACACAGCCATTCTGCTGGGTTGCCACAATCTCCTGGAGGCTCACAGGCTTGGTCTCACAGGGCAGCAGTTTCTGGGGAGAGGAAACAGGTCTTGGCAGCAGCAGGAGGGACTGAGGTTAGACAGTAGGGAGGACTGGACAGGCAAAGGGCTGGGGACAGTCTGATTGGTTTTCCTACAGACATGCTGTGAGAACTTGCTAGGTCATAGGGCCTCTCTGGGCTCCAGTTCCAAGTTGCCCTGCCTCCTGGGACTGTCTTAGGAAAGGGGGCACCTGCCCCCCGGGATCCAGTGTGGGAGTGGGCAGCTCCCCTGCCTGAGCCTCAGCATCCTCCCCACGGAGTGGGACAGCCGCCCCAAGTGGTTATTGAAGGAGCCGCGAGGACCACGAGGCTCCCAGCAGACATGTGAACGCTGGCCTTGCTGTCACCAGGACGCTAGGGTGTGGCTCCCTGAGGATGCTGAATGGCTTCACCACCGGCCGTGGTGGGTGTTCAACAACCAGGGATGAGAGGAACCTGTCACCCGGGTGCCCGTGAGGAGGTCAAGGCGTGGAGGGATCGGCGGAAGGCGGCCCAGCTGGTGGGTAGCTGATGTGCTGCCCTGCCCACCACTCCTGGCTTCACCCTTGGGCCTTTGGACAGCCTGGCCGGAGAGAGAAGGCATGCTCACCTCGGTGCCCATGTCCTGAGCGAAGTCTTTCCGGCAGACGTGAGCCATGATCCCAGCAGCCAGCGCGTCCCCCAGCACGTTAATCATGGTGCGGAAGCGGTCCCTGGTGGGCCAGGGTGGGCGGTGAGCGGCAGGCCCTCTGTTGTCAGGGGAGCTGGGAGAGGGCAGTGCTCCCGGGAGGGTGTCTTCCTGGGCGGTGCTGAAGTGGCTGATGCAGGCATGTGACAGTGTGGTGCCTCAGGGCGTGTGTGTCAAAGGGCTGGGGCCCATGCTCTGCTCCCACCCTCCTGAAATTCTTTGTAGTTTTTGAACAAGGGATCCTAGGTTTTCACTTTTGAAAACTGGGTGCCACAGATCATGCGGCTGGGCAGGTGTCAGTGAGTACCCACTGGGCCAAACCATGGCAGCTCCATCGGGAGCGCCTACCTCCCAGGGGACAGGAGAGGGTGGGGGGAACCCCACTTACAGAGCCCAGTCAACAGCGATGATGAGGGTGATGTCGTCGGTGGGAAGGCCCACGGAGGTGAGCACGATGCCCATGGTGACGAGCCCGGCCTGGGGGATGCCAGCTGCCCCGATGCTGGCTGCGGTGGCTGTGATGCTGCAGGAGAGGGTAGGCAGCATTGTTGGGCCCTGAACCTAAGGAGGAGGCCAGAATGCCAGAGCCTCTGGGGACAGCATTGTGGAGCAGGCATTGTTAGGAATCCCACAGCAGGGCATTCTTGGGGCAGGGGCATGCCTCTGCCCAAGGTCCTGTGGTCCCAGAGGCTGTGTCCCTGGCCTCAGCAGAACGTCCTAAGAAGTCTGTGGGAAGCCCTGTGTCTGGATTTGATCCCTGGATTGGGAAGATCCCCTGGAGGAGGGCGTGGCAACCCACTCCAGTATTATTGCCTGGAGAATCCCATGCACAGAGGAGCCTGGCAGGCCGCTGTCACTAGGATTCCAGGAACTTGTCCATGGGTTCCCATCGTCCACTGGCACTGGGTCCCCAGGGTCAGACTTGTACCCTCAGGCTGGCATGCGAGGCCTTCCCCTTCACCTCTGTCCTCACCTAGCACCGTCCCCCAGCTCCAGCCACGCCAGCAGCCCGCCGCTGGCCTCAGCCCCGCCGCTGGCCTCTGCTTGCCCTGTGCCTGCCTGCAGTGTGCTGCCTGCTGTGCATGTCCCCGCTGCAGGCCCTCCTCTGGGCCCTAGCTTCCCAAGTTGCTCAGAGCTCCCCACCTGCAGGCCGGCCCTGGGGAAGGAGGCTGGTGCCCTGAATCATGAGACCCCAGCACTGACTTGCTGTGTGGCCTGGAATGAGCCCCTTGCCCTCTCTGGGCCTCTGAGACTGCATGGGATATGGGAGCTCAAGACTCCTGAAAGCCCTTCCAGAGCAACCACCCCCAACCCACACTGGGTGCCGGGTGTCAGGGGCACACCTGATGGTGATGATCTGGCCGAAGTCCAGCTCATAGTTGTTGACCTGGGCAATGAAGATGGCAGCCACAGCCTCATAGAGCGCAGTGCCATCCATGTTGATGGTGGCGCCCACGGGCAGCACAAAGCGGGCAATGCGCCGGTCGATGTGGTTGTTCTCCAGCAGGCACTTAAAGGTGATGGGCAGTGTGGCTGAGCTGTGAATAGAAGGGCCAGTGTCTGCCCATCACCCTCCTCCAGGATGGTCAGGGCCCCCAGGTTGCCAGCTGGTTGGTAACAGAAGCGCCCCCCTGCCCCCCGCAACCACCAATGCCAGGCAGCTGGCCCATCTAGGGTGAACAGACTGAAGGGGCTTTTAAAATGGTCATGTGGCCAGACTTGCCCAGGCTCAGGGCCTTAGAGACCCCCTGTGCACACTGGTCAGGAAGGGAGTGACCGCCAGCAGAGCATCTGCTAGGTGCCGGGTGCTGCGCTTTACAGCTCATGGCTTCCTGCTAGGAAGGTTTTGAGTTCCTTTAACAGGTGAAGAAATGAAGCCCAGAGGGGAGGAGGGGTTGACGCCATGTCACATGACCTTGCAAAGTGGAGATGAAGTGGTCAACAGCAGGGCTCTGCGTGGGAGCACTGGCTTCAGATTCCAGCTTCCCACTAGCTTAGTGGCCTTGGCACCTCCTCAACCTGTATGTGCCGTAATTTCCTTGTCCCAAACAATCGGTACACTACGGAGCTATTAGGAGGATTCAACAAGAGAGTGCTTAGAATAGCGTCTACATATTGTAGGTGGCTCCCTGGTGGTTCGGGTGTCCTTTGTGGCTCAGCTGGTAAAGAATCTGCCTGCAAGGTGGGAGACCTAGATTCTAACCCTGGGTTGGGAAGATCCCCTGGAGAAGGGAAAGGCTACCCACTCCAGTATTCTGGCCTGGAGAATTTCATGGGCTGCATAGTCCATGGGGTCACAAAGAGTCGGACATGACTGAGCGACTTTCACTTCACTTCCCTGGTGGTTCAGACAGTAAAGAATTTGCCTGCAATGCAGGAGACCCAGGTTCGATCCCTGGGTGGGGAAGATCCCCTTGAGGAGGGCATGGCAACCCACTCCAGTATTCTCGCCTGGAGAATTCCGTGGACAGAGGAGCCTGGCGGGCTACAGTCCATAGGATCACGGAGTCGGACACGATTTGTAGCCCTTGCTCTTGTAGCTGTGTTGGTACCGAGCTCCCAGTAGCAGTGTTGGGCCTGAAATCCAGGTTTGCATAGCCCCACAGCCCTTACTCCCTATAGGTCACTGCCTGGGAGGCCCAGGTACACTTGCCAGAGCCCCTCATGGGCCCCAGGCATGCTGCGCCCAAGGCTGCAGTTCCTGCAGGAAACAGTGAAGGCTGCTGGCGCTGGTAGGCTTAACCAGTGACTGGGGGCCCAGCAGCTGCTTGGGGCTTCATCTTTCCCTCTAGCCTTCTTCCTCTGCCCCGGATGGGGTTCCCAGACAAGGCTTCTAGGACTTTTCCTCACTGGTTCTACTCCTCCCGAGTCCTGCATGAGGTGCTTCTGCTGCCAAGGGTGGGTTATGTGGCTGCAGGGGAAGGAGGTCTGTGGTGGCCCTTATTTCCATTTTACAGACTGGGGGTGAGGCCTAGGGAAGAGAAGGCAGTAAGGGATGGAGAGAAGAGCCAGGCCTTTGAGGCCAGAGACATAGGCTCAGGTTTAGGTGACCTCCTTTCGTGTAGAGCTTGGACACTCACTGTGGAGAGAACCACTCTTTCTTCACAGGGTTAGATGCCCAGTAAGTGACCACCTCCTTCCCTTCTCCTCGCTCAACAGCAGAATTTGTATGACTTCATCTCCCTGGGTCTTCCGCACTCAGTTGCGGTCTGGGATGCTTGAGGTCAGGTGTTGCTTCACCAAGCCGAGAATGGCCGTAGTGGGTTATCTCCATTAATCACACAGCAACTCTACGTGCCAGAGGCCACAGTGATCCCCAGTCTGTATATGAGGAAACGAATCCCACCAGCCAGGGAGGTGGAGTGACTTGCCCGCAGTCACAGAGCTAGTGGGTAATGGAATCATGACTCAAATTCCCACTGTCTAGAGACACTGCCAGCGTTGTGACAGGGCCACCTGCCAGTGACAGTAAACAGGCAAAGCCCCTGAAGAGCGGAGGGCCTGACTCCAACAGAAGCACCACGTGGCAGTGAACGACGGCAGAGACTGCAGACTCATCACTCCTCAGCTCCGCCTGCCCCTGACACGTGGAAGCCAACCCCCATGTGGACTGAGTGAACCACTGGGCTTGCTGCCATTCGGGAAGGTAGGGGCTCAAGCATTTCAAGAATCGGTCTTGTTACCAAATCCTCCCCCACGTTTGTGAAGTGGGTCACATCGACACTTTCCACGGTTCCACGGCTACAGACAAATGATGGCTGGACAGAAGAACAGCTTTCAGCCATGGTCTCCTCCCTGACACTTTCCCCGTCCAGGGCTACCTGGAGGAGGTGGCCAGTGCGATGAGCAGGGCCTGGAGGATGCCGCGGATGAAGACGATGGGGTTCTTTTTGGTGATGAAGAAGTAGAGCAGAGGCAGGATGAACAGGCCATGGACGACCAGCCCGCACACCACGGTGACTGCATAGAAGCCCAGCTTCTTTCCTACGGTTGTGGGGTTGTCCATCTCCAGGATCTTGCCAGCGATGAGAAACACGATGCCAAAGGGGAAGTACCTGGGGTGGGCAGGGCAGCCGGCTCAGCACCAAGCAAGCAAAGACCCTGGGAGGCCCCGGGCGCTACATAACTGCCGGGCCTGTCTGCCCTGAGCCTTCCAGAACTCTTGTGAGGATAGAAGGTGACTGTGTACCCAAGTACCTGGCATATGGTGTCACCAGTGCCCCCTTAACCAGTCCAGCCATGCACAGCCCTCACCCTTCTGCCTTCCTCTGCAGGCCCACATTTCAGCCCAGCAATGAGACAGCCTCTATGGCTGACCTTGGCAGGCCTCTGCCTTACCCTATCTCACTGTGCAGGGTTGGGCTAGAAGATTCCTAAGGTCTGAACTCTGAGCCAAGGAGTGGCAGCTGGCTGTCCCTTCCAGTGTCTCCTTTCTCCAAAAGCTGAGCTAACAAGGCCCCAAGAGATGGGGAAACAGCCTGAGAGGTCAGGGCCAGGCGGATTAGCTCTTGGTTTGCCTCCAGTGGGCCTGACAGGGCCAGAAGTGGCAGGCCCGGGGCTGGAACTTGGCCTGGTCAGGGCTGGGGCTATCCTCCTGTGCAGCTTTCCCCTCCTGCTGCCCAGGGCAGGGCTGGAGGGGGGTGGAGTAGGTAGGAGTCCACCCTTGACCCCCACGACGAGACTCACCACACAGCCACGGCCACGATCTTCATGACAGACTCATTGAGGCACTGGCAGAAGCTGACCAGCGGGGCCCCGCTGTCACCCATGCGGCCCAGCATGATGCCTGCGGAGGGCAGGGACACAGCCAATGGCAGACCCGGCAGAGGGAGGCAGACCTGCATGACACCTGCATGAGCCAGCACGTGCCGTGGCCAGGCACGGACAGACCAGGGGCACACACAGATCTCAGCGCCTGGCCAACAGCCCAGCAGCCTCTGCCACCCAGCGCTTCCCCCACTTCCCTCCCTTCCCGGCCTCCCCGCTGGAGAGGGCTGTGACCTCCCCACAGGGCTCCATCCCTTCCTCCTCTCCACCCAGCAGTGCCTCCTTCTAAAGATAAAAATGCTCCCT
The DNA here is from genome assembly GCA_006410675.1 of Oreotragus oreotragus. Taxonomy (NCBI): domain Eukaryota; kingdom Metazoa; phylum Chordata; class Mammalia; order Artiodactyla; family Bovidae; genus Oreotragus; species Oreotragus oreotragus. Next base: position 383,273 of record SJYX01006977.1, read on the forward strand.
GCCGACACCCCCAACTGACTTTCCTGCGCACAGAGACCATAACCAACAGCCCACCCCTCTCACCCTGGCTCAGGCCCCACTTGGCCTGGCCACGCCTCTAACTGCCCCCTCTGTCTGGCCCCGCTTTCCCTTCCTCACTTTGTTCCTGCATCGTGCCTTCCTCCCGTTTCTAGACTACATCAAGCTCTTGGCTGTGGTGGGGGCTTTGTCCACTCGGTTCCTGATGCCTGAAGCCCTGGCCTGGAGGCCTGCACCTCCCCATTTATTCTCTAACCTGTCTCTTTCTGATCCCCTCATATCACTTATTACAGCAGTCATCCGTTGTGTTCTGTATCCTCCAGTTGAAAGTTAACCCATGAGGGCAACTTATCACCGAGTGAATGAATGAACAAGGGAATGAATGACAAAGCTTTTTCCGAAGCCCCTGTCACCCTCCCCTTGGGGTTCTGAGCTCAGGCAGTAACCACAGTTAGGTCACTCCCGGGACAGTGACAAACAGCTGCTCTCCCACTGGTGACACAAAGATGGAGAGCATAATACACTCTGTGTCTGCCTTCATGGAGCTTACTCTCGCCGTGTCCGAGAGGTTCATCCACTGACTCAGCCAGTGACGGGTGGGATCTGGATCCTGGCCTCTGGAACCCCAGGGAAGAGCTCTTTCCCTGCCCGGGATGCCCCAACCCATGCGGAGCAGGGAGCAGCTACCACGGGGGAGGGGAGTGGAGGGGCCCTACGGGGGTGGGCAGGAGAGGCCAGAGAGGCAGGCGACACTGGGCCCAGCTCTGGCCATCTGGCCTGTGGAAGCCTGGCTGAGCTCAGAGCCAGGTCCCCCGCTGACTCTGTCCCTCCCCAGCTATTCCCGCTCCTCATCGGGCTCCCTGTTCCACCCTCAGGCTCTGGTTGGCTTAGAGCATCTGTACATGGGATGCGGAGGGTGGCAGTGGGCTTCCTCCCACAAGCAAGGCCAATGCCACCTTAGCATCAGCCACATCCCAACACCAGGGAGAAGATGGGGAAGGAGGCTCAGTGAGGGGAGCAGCTGCGCGGGTGTGCTCATGCACACTCAGGCAGGGACACACAGAGACATCGGCACGGCTAGAGTTGAGGACACACGAAAAGTAGTCACTGACACGTGGACAGTGACATGTGCTCAGTAAACAGCGAAACGAGTTGAAGGTTCTCAAAGTTTTCTTTAGTTCTGCTAATAGATGTCCTTTTTTTGTATGTTCCCAGCCCTAAGAGAGTGGTGATGGCTGGGGAAAAGGGAGAAAGTCCAGGGCAGGGGACAGATTATCAGAGGTGCTGAGGATGCTTCCAGACACCGTCCTCTCATACACCAGGGTCGCTGAGGTCCTGGCCCCTCTGTGTGCCCGCCTGGCCTTTTGCTAAGCTGCTGCTAAGTCACTTCAGTCGTGTCCGACTCTGTGTGACCCCATAGACGGCAGCCCACCAGGCTCCCCCATCCCTGGGATTCTCCAGGCAAGAATACTGGAGTGGGTTGCCATTTCCTTCCCCAATGCATGAAAGAGAAAAGTGAAAGTGAAGTCGCTCAGTCTGTCCGACTGTTAGCGACCCCATGGACTGCAGCCCACCAGGCTACGCCGTCCATGGGATTCTCCAGGCAAGAACACTGGAGTGGGGTGCCATTTCCTTCTCCAATGCATGAAAGAGAAAAGTGAAAGGGAAGTCGCTCAGTCTGTCCGACTACTTTTCGTGTGTCCTCAACTCTAGCCGTGCCAATGTCTGTCAGTCTGTTAGCGACCCCATGGACTGCAGCCCACCAGGCTCCTCCGTCCATGGGATTTTCCAGGCAAGAACACTGGGGTGGGGTGCTGTTGCCTTCCCCGCCTGGCCTTTTGACCAGGATGGAAGAGCTCCATTCCCCATTGTCATTCGTCTGCCCATCCACCCATTTTCCCAGTTTACCGAGCACCTGCTCTAACCAGTCACATGGTGGCTGTGGGGCTACACGGAGACCAAGACCTGGCTCTGCCTGCATGGAACGTACACAGCTGCTGCACAGGCATTAAACAGCCACACTAACAAGTGGGCAGTTGTACTGGGTCAAACATTTAAGGAATAACACAGGGCATCTGACTGGGGTTAGACTTTTCCCTAGGCTGGGATGCTTATACTGAGCCCCCTCAAGGATGAGAAAAGGGTAGCGGAGAGGGAGGAGCAGGAGCAGCCTGGCTGAGGGAGGCGCCTTGCAGGAACCGACAGGCAGAGCGGCTGCGAAAGTGAGCCGGCCGAGAGCGGCAGCCTGGCCGGAGCTCACAGGCCCTGTAGGTCACACAGTGTTTGCACCCCTCTCTGAAGACGGTGGAGCCAGTGGAGGCTTTACATGGGGACTCAACGACCCTGTGAGGAGGACACACAAGGACAGGGGATTCTTGGGGGAGTTTTTCCAGAAACCAGGTGAGAGATGACAACGGCCTTGGCTGGGGCAGTGGGCAGAAGGACATGCAGAGGCTGGAGAGATTTCAGAGGCAGACCTGATGGGATTTGGGTGTGAGTTGAAGCAGAGGGCAAAGTAGAAAGTAACCCCCAAGTTCCTTGCCCAAGAAACCAAGAAGATGGGAGAATTTCCACTTGAGAAGAAAATCCTGTGTAGGAGTTGGAAGCTGGAGAGCAATCCACTAGGCCCGGGGCTGGGGCTGGGGGAAGGGGCTGATAAGATTTTATAGTGAGGCTCCTGGTGACCCCTAACATGACCTAGAAGGACGAGGTGGGACGGACAAGCTAGATAGTTGTGGAGGGTTAGGAATTCCTAGACTCCAAAAAAGGAAGAGGACTTCACCAGTAGGTCAGTTGGTAAAGAAATGGCACAGTTGGTAAAGAATCTGCCTGCAATGCAGGAGATGCGGGTTCAATCCTTGGTTGGAAATATCCCCTGGAGAAGGAAATGCAACCCACTCCAACAATCTCACCTGGAAAACTCCATGGACAAAGAAGCCTGGTGGGCTACAGTCCATGGGGGTGGCAAGAGTTGGACATGAATTTAGTGATAAACCACTGCTACCAAAGAAGGAAGAAGGCTGTGTGCATGTGTCGGTGTGGGTGGTCAAGGGGGGGACGCTGCAGGCAGAGGCATATCCAGAGGTTCTGTAGGATCTGAAGTTTGCACAGTTTGGAGCCTTCTTCAAGAAAAAGAATATAAAATTTAAAAAAGGAAAAAGGATACAGGACTTAGAAGGGACTTGTGCAAGTTAAACTTCACCAGCTTCATGGTAAGTAGCCTGTGATGGGCCTTGGGGACCCAGCAAAGGAAAGGGTATGGCCACGGGCCCCCAGAAATGGCGCAGACAGGTCTGTAGAGAGAGGTGGCCGCTGAGAAAGCCTTGTGGTTGAGGGTGGAAGGGAAGAATGAGGGCTTTAAACAAACAGCTGCTGGCAAGGTCAGAGGCATGGCCTCAGAGAGAGGACCAACATGCCTGGAGGCTAATAGCACCAGGGATTGGGGAGTTCCCAGTGAGGAACAGCAGCTCCAACTCGGGGAAGGCTAGGGACACCCCCTTGTCCCCGGGTAAAGGAATAGGGACTTGAGTCACTCCCTCGGAAAATGAAAGGAAGGAACCTCCTGGAAGATGGGGAGACTCGAGGCTATTCAGGTTACTGGACACGGGACTCAGGGAGGGGTAAATGCGAGGAGGGCCAGGCTTCCCGGGGTGGTGGGCAGCACATACCCATGGTGGCAGAGAAGATGACGATGCCCAGCACATTCATGCCATCACTGGTGCCGGGCTCTGACTTGTAAATGACCTCTGGAGGGGGTGTCAGGTCCAGGGCGAAGTTCTGCACACGAGAGCCATTCTCCTCCTGGACCCCGTAGATGAGGATCCTCCGAGAAGGGGCCTCCTCTGATGCCATCGTGGGGGACTTGACAACAGGGGTAGTCTTGGTGCGATACTGGTGGGCGACACCCCAACCAGGAATGGGTCAGGACCAAGCGTAATATCAACAACAACAATAATAGTTACATCTTGGAAGCACATCTGTATCCACTCATGAACTATTTGATTGACAATAACCTTGTGACATAGGCAAGACAGGGATTATTATCAATATTTTACCAAAAAGCAAAACTGAGATTAGTTCGTTCATCCGCACACTACCCAGGCACACCTCCCTCCATCCCTCCTCCCCTCTTCTTTCTGTGCATCATTACACCTACCTGTGATAAGTCACTTCAGTCACATCCGACTCTGTGAGACCCTGTGGACTGTAGCCCGCCAGGCTCCTCTGACCGTGGGATTCTCCAGGTGAGAATACTGGAGTGGGTTGCCATGCCCTCCTCCAGGGGATCTTCCCAACCCNACTTCAGTCACATCCGACTCTGTGAGACCCTGTGGACTGTAGCCCGCCAGGCTCCTCTGACCGTGGGATTCTCCAGGTGAGAATACTGGAGTGGGTTGCCATGCCCTCCTCCAGGGGATCTTCCCAACCCAGGGATCAAATCCGCGTCTCTTACATCTCTTGCATTGACATTCTTTACCACTAGCGCCACCTGGCTGGGACCCTCTCTAACCATCCATCCATCTCCTACACAGATAATCTGCCTGGATAATCCTCTGTTCACCTGTTTGTCCTCTTTCAGCCACCCACTATCCATCTGCCTAATAGCCAGCCAGCCCTGCCTTCCACTGAAGGAAATTTGGACCTTCTGCTAGGAAATCTTAGTTTGCCCCAAGCTTTCTTGATGAGATGAGACGACAGCTGGGGAGAGCTGGGTGACCGAGTCAGCTACCCTGCTTCCTCAGCCCCCAGGACATTGCCAAGTCTTTTCTTCTCATTCCTCAGGTACTATGAGCCCAAACAAAGGCTCCTATCTTCCTAACACCAAGTACCAATGACGCAAAGTGTCTGGGGGTGGGTGGAGAAAAGGAGCCACTCAGGAAACATACCTAAAACGTCAGTGCTTCAGTTCCCTCATCTGTGAAGTGGGGTCTGCATAGTTACTTCCCTCATTAGGTTAAATGAGGTGGCATATGCACAGTTCTGACAGTAGTGCCTGGCACATGGTGGCCTTCTGTAACCACCACCGCTACCATCACTACCACCACCGTCACCATCACCACCACCGTCATCATCCCAGTGTTGAACACTGCGCCAGGCGCTGATTCTTGAAGGATGGGTAGGAGTTTGCCAAAAGATAAAGGGCATTTCAGATGGGGTAGAAAGTAGAGCAGTGTTCTCTTTCTCTCTCACATCTTCAGTAATTGCCCAGCACTGTTGGGATAATACCCAAACTCCCTAGCCTAGCATTCAGGGCCCTTCACTAGGCTCATTTCATACATGAAGACACAAGAGGTGAGGGAAGATACAGGGATTAGCTCAAGCTTTCACAGCTCCTTATTTCGGAGCCTCTCCTCCATCTCTCAACCACCTCTTGTGTGTCTCCAGGCTTAATACAGGGCCCACCACAGGGAAGATCAGGAAATGCTTGTTGGACTGAGTCAACCAACTCAGTAATTTCCCAATAATTTCAAGGGAAATTATTAGAAGTGCAAATAAAGATTGGTGTACAGGGTTGCTGGAGACTGACCCTGACTATTCATAAGCTCCAATTCTTTAGCCAGTTGATGTAAAGAGCTAACTCACTGGAAAAGACCCTGATACTGGGACAGACTGAAGGCAGAAGAAGGAGGCAGCAGAGGATAAGATGGTTAGATAGCATCGCTGACTCAGTGACACGAATTTGAGTGAACCCTGGAAGATAGTGGAGAACAGAGGAGCCTGGTGTGCTACAGTCTACGGGGCACAGAGTCAGACATTACTTAGTGATTGAACAACAACAAGGCTGTTTTGGTAAACAACCAAAAGGAGAAATAGGCAAGTAAACTACAGCCTAGGCTTACATCAGGCTATGGCATCACCACTAAGCATTGTATTTCTTCTTGTTCAGTTGCTCAGTCGTGTCCGACTCTTTGCTACCCCACGGACTGCAGCACACCAGGCTTCCCTGTCCTTCACCACCTCCCAGAGTTTGCTCGATCTCATTTCCATTGGGTCAGTGATGCCATCCACCCATCTTATCTTCTGTCACCTGCTTCTCCTCCTGCCTTCAATCTTTCCCAGCATCAGTGTCTTTTCCAATGAGTTGGCTCTTTGTATCAGGTGGCCAGAGTACTGGAACTTCAGCTTCAGCATCAGTCCTTCCAGTGAATATTCAGGATTGATTTCCTTTAGGGTTGACTGGTTTGATNAATCTTTCCCAGCATCAGTGTCTTTTCCAATGAGTTGGCTCTTTGTATCAGGTGGCCAGAGTACTGGAACTTCAGCTTCAGCATCAGTCCTTCCAGTGAATATTCAGGATTGATTTCCTTTAGGGTTGACTGGTTTGATCTCCTTGTGGTTCAAGGGATTCTCAAAAGTCTTCTCCAACATCATAGCTTGAAAGTGTCAATTCTTTGGTACTCAGCCTTCTTTACGGTCCAACTTTCACATCCGTACATAACTTGTATTTTTAAGAAACATTAATAACCATGTAAAGTGCTCATGATATAATGGGAGTGGGGGAAAAAGGCAAGATGCACACTGTGTGTGTACTATGATCCTAATTTTATTTTTAAAAACATTTCAACAGAGAAAAAAAAGAAAGAAGCATACCATCTACTATCACTATTGCTAGGTCCTAGAACTACAAGTATTTTTATCCTCTGCTTTGGGTTTCTCTGGTAGCTCAGCTGGTAAAGAATCTGCCTGCAATGCAAGAGACCTGGGTTCAATACCTGGGTTGGAAAGATCCCCTGGAAAAGGCAACAGCTACCCACTCCAGTAGAATTCCACGAACAGAGGAACCTGGCAGGCTACAGTCCACGGGGGTCACAAAGAGTTGGACACAACTGAGTGAATTTCACTTATTTATTTTAGTATTTCCCTAATATTTTACAGTGAGTATTATTGCTGTTTTTATTACAGGAAAGGATTATTTTAAAAAGAAAGAGAAAACAGGCTTTGAGGCCAGCAGGTCTGAGTTCACCTACTAGCTCTGCCATTTACTAGTGATTTAACCTTGGGCAAACCCTTTAACCCTCCTGAGTCTCAGTTTCCTCATCCACGAGATGTTCTGGTCCTGGCCCAGGGTAGGGTTATTGTGAGGTCTGAGAGAGACCCTGTGCACGAGCATGGGTGTAATTGAGGGCGGAGCCAGCACTTAGTGGGAGCTTCCTTCTCCCCTCATAAATCTTCCTCGTGAAAAGTCAGAACCCAGGGCAGGGGTACGGCCACAGGCGGCTCTAAAGATCTAGGTCTCCCCACCCCCAACCCTCTCCTGTAGCATCCCACCCCCAGAGACAGGGAGACTAACCAGCCAAGCCAGGCCCAGACTGGCCCTGCCTGCCCACCCTCCATCGCCCAGGAACCCACTCACCTGCTTGAATGTGGCTTCCACCAGGTTGGCTGGGAACATGTTCCTGAGAAGAGAATCAGTAATTGAAGAATTCCAGGACAGGAGGGCCCCTGGGGTCACCTGAACATCTCCTTTGGCAGTGGAGGCCTTCCATGACCCCGCCCCACCTGCCCCTGCAGTCTCCTCTTTCCATCACTCCCATCTCAGGACTTAAAGCTTCAGCACCAACTGCACATGGTTCCCCAGATATGCTGCATACGTCTCCAACTCCGGGCCTTTGACTGCTGTTCCCTCTGCCTGAAATGCCCTGCCTGCTTCTCTGGCTGATTCCTACACCAGTCAAGCAGAGACCAAACCTTTTGCAATTGCTCCAGGCAGACTCCTTGGCCCTTCCCTTATAGTTATCTGCACTCCAGCACGCTGCTGGTGGCACTAGTCAGGTGTCTTCCTCCCCATTGACTGGCCTCCTCGAAGGGGGAACTTGGTCATTCATATCTTATCTGTGACTCCCAACACAGAACCTGGCATACAAATGGGATCATTATTCTTATTAACATAATCTTCATCTTCTAAAGCAGGAGGGGGTCGTGTCCTACCAGATGTGAAAACATGCTATAAATATGCAACTCTCAAAACAGTGAGATACTGACAGCCATCAGCAGAAAAATCAATGTAATGGAACCCATACCTGGAGACAGAACCTGGGACATCTTAGTATTTCATATTCTATAGAAGTTCCTTCACAAATTGGTGAAAAAAGGAAGGACCCGTTCTAGAGAACTGCATAGCTGGCCAACTATTCAGAAAAATAAACTTCCCTGGTGGTCCAGTGGTTGGGAGTTTGCTTTCCAGTGCAAAGGGTACATCAAGGCTGTATATTGTCACTTTGTTTATTTAACTTATATGCAGAATATATTATGCAAAATGCCAGGCTGGATGAATCATAAGCTGGAATCAAGATTGCCAGGAGAAATATCAACAACCTCAGATATGCAGACGATACCACTCTAATGGCAGAAAGAGAAGAGGAACTAAAGAGACTCTTGATGAAGGTGAAAGAGGAGAGTGAAAAATCCGACTTAAAACTCAACATTCAAGAAACTAAGATCAAGGCATCTGGTTCCATCACTTCATGGCAAATAGATGGAAACAAGTGGAAACAGTGACAGATTTTATTTTCTTGGGCAGTGATTTCAAAATCACTGTGGATGGTGACTGCAGCCGTGAAATTAAGACTACTTGCACCCTGGAAAGAATGTTTTGACAAACCTAGACAGTGTATTAAAAAGCAGAGACATCATTTGGCTGACAAAGGTCTGTCTAGTCAAAGCTATGGTTTTTCTAGTAGTTATATATAGATGTGAGAGTTGGATCATAAAGAAGGCTGAGCGCTGAAGAATTTATGCTCTTGAACTATGGTGCTAGAGACGACTTTTGAGAGTCCCTTAGACTGTAAGGAGATCAAACCAGTCAATCTTAGAGGAAATCAACCCTGAATATTTATTGAAGGGACTGATATGAAGTTGAAGGTCCAATACTTTGGCCACCTGATGTGAAGAGCTGATTCACTGGAAAAGACTCTGATGCTGAGAAAGATTGAGGGCAAGAGGAGAAGGAGGTGAGAGAGGATGAGATGGTTGGATGCCATCACCAACTCAATGGACATGAGTTTGAGCAAACTTTGGGAGACAGTTTGAAAGCAGGGAAGCCTGGTGTGCTGCAGTCCATGGGGTCACAAAGAGTCAGACAACCCCTAGCGATTGAACAACAGCATGGATTGCAAGTTCAGTCCCTGTTTGGGGTGCTAGGATGCCATGCATCTCACAGCCAAAAAATCAAAACATAAAACAGAAGTGATACTGTAACAAATTCAATAAAGACTTTAAAAATGATCCCCTTAAAAAAAAATCTTTAAAAATAAACCCTGGATCTTCATGCTGTTGTTTCTGTTTAGTCACTAAGTCATGTCAGATTCTTTGCGAGCCCACGGAGCCCACACGGCTTCTCTGTCCATGGGATTTTCCAGACAAGAATGCTGGGGTGAGTTGCCGTTTCTTTCTCCAGAGGATCTTTCCAACCCAGGATCAAACTGGTGTCTCCTGCTTGGCAGGCAGATTCTTTACCAGTGAGCCACTTAGGAAGCCCTAGATCTTCACATGCACTGCACCAAAATAAATCCCAGATGGCTGAAAGAAATAAATAATTTAGAAAATGAAACCATAAATATCTAGAAAAAATACAGATTAATATTTGATCAGATCTCAGGATGTGGAAGGACTTCTAAAAACAAAATGAGCAATTAAAATAAATCAATAGATTTTACTTCATTAAAACTGAGAACTTCCTAAGTGCAGCTTAGTATCCTGGATCGGATACTGGAACAGAAAAATAGGACACTAGTGGAAAACTGGTGAAATCCAATGAAGCAATTTAGTTAATACTGTTGTACTAATTTCATGTCTTACTTTTGACAAATGTGCTGGATGTAGGTTACTAACGTCAGGGGAAGTTGAGCAGAGCTGGGAACTCTCTGTACTCTGCCACTTTTCTATAAACCTAAAATCAGGCCAAAATCAAAAGCTGAAAAATTAAGAAGCTCTTTAAGACAGATTACAATACAAACAAAATAATAAAGCAAGCAAACTGGGAAAACTATACAACAAAGTGTTACCATCTTCAATCTTTAAAGAGTTTTTACAATTCTTGGCCTTGTTTCCAGGTTCACTCTCTGAGTTTTCTCGCCAGAACATCAGCTCCCTGGAGGGTGGGATCTCTGCTTTGTTCTCTGCTATGTCCCTAGCTCCTGGAAGAGTGCCCACCACATAACAGGCACTCAGTAAATATTTGCTACATAAATAAATGGACCACAAAAACATTAATACCTCAATAGAAAAATGATCCCCTTCATGGATCACAGACTTGTCATGGCAAAAGGGCTCGCATAACTCTATANATAACAGGCACTCAGTAAATATTTGCTACATAAATAAATGGACCACAAAAACATTAATACCTCAATAGAAAAATGATCCCCTTCATGGATCACAGACTTGTCATGGCAAAAGGGCTCGCATAACTCTATGACGCATGAGCCGTGCTGTGCAGGGCCACTAAGATGGGTCATAGTGCAGAGTTCTGACAGAACGTAGTCCACGGGAGGACGGAATGGCAAAACCACTCCGGTATTCCTGACGTGAGAACCCTACCAAGAGTATGAAAAGGCAAAAAGATATGACACTGGAAGATGAGCCCCTCAGGTTGGAAGTTGTCCAATATGCTACTAGGGAAGAGTGGAGGGCAATTACTAATAGCTCCAGGAAGAAAGAAGCAGCTGGGCCAAAGCTGAAACAACCCTCAGTTGTGGGTATGTTTGGTGGTGAAACTAAAGTCCGATGCTATAAAGAACAATATTGCACAGGAACCTGGGATGTTAGGTCCATGAATCAAGGTAAATTGGACGTGGTCAATCTTCCAAACAGGAGATGGAAAGAATAAACATCAACATCTTAGGAGTCAGTGAACTAAAATGGATGGAAATGGGTGAAATTAATTCAGATGGCCATTAGATCTACTACTGCAGGCAAGAATCTCAGAGGAAATGGAGTAGTCCTGATAATCAACAAAAGAAGAGGCTCCAAAGCACTTTCCAAAGACAAACTTGCACACAAACAAAGGTCATAGTCACTGTTTGGTGGTTTGCTGCCCATCTTGTCCACTACAGCTTTCTGAATCCTGGAGAAGCCATTACATCTGAGAAGTATGCTCAGCAAATCAAGAGACGCACTGAAAACTGCAATGCCTGCAACCAGCATTGGTCAACAGAATGGGCCCGATTCTTCTCCATGGCAACGCCTGACTGCAAATGACACAACCAATGCTTCAAAAGTTGAATGAGTTGGGCTACAAAGTTTTGCCTCATCTGCCATATTCACGTAACCTCCTGCCAACCGATTATCACTTCTTCAAGCATCTCGACAGCTTTTTGCAAGGAAAATGCTTCCACAACCAGCAGGAGGCAGAAAATGCTTCCCAACAGCTCACTGAATTCTGAAGCATAGATTTTTACACTACAGGAATAAACTTATTTCTCATTGGCAAAAATGTGGTGATTGTAATTGTTCCTATTTTAATTAACAAAGATGTGTTTGAGCCTAGTTATAATGGTTTAAAATTCACGACTGAGCGACTGAACTGAACTGAATAGAACTAATAGAACTTCTTCCTGGAGAAGGAAATGGCAATCCACTCCAGTACCCTTGCCTAGAGAATCCCACGGACAGAGGAGCCTGGCACGCTACAGTCCATAGGACTGCAAAGAGTTGGACACAACTGAATGACTTCAGTTCAGTTCAGTCGCTCAGCTGTGTCTGACTCTTTGCGACCCCATGAATTGCAGCATGCCAGGCCTCCCTGTCCATCGCCAACTCCCAGAGTTCACTCAGACTCACGTTCATCGAGTCAGTGATACCATCCAGCCATCTCATCCTCTGTTGTCCCCTTCTCCTCTTGCCCCCAATCCCTCCCAGCATCAGGGTCTTTTCCAATGACTTCACTTTTATTGTAATAGAACTAACACCAAAAAAAGATGTCTTTTTCATTGTAGGGGTTGGAATGCAAAAGTAGGAAGTCAAGAGATATCTGGAATAATAGACAAGTTTGGCCTTGGAGTGCAAAATGAAGCAGGGCAAAGGCTAACAGAGTTTTGTCAAGAGAACATGTTGGTCATAGTAAACACCCTTTTCCAATAACACAAGAGATGACTCTACACATGGATTTCACTAGATGGTCAATACCAAAATCAAATTGATTATGTTCTTTGCAACTGAAGATGAAGAAGCTTTATACAGTCAGCAAAAATAAGACCTGGAGCTGACTATTGCTCAGATCATGAACTCCTTATTGAAAAACTGAGGCTTAAATTGAACAAAATAGGGAAAACCACTAGGCTATTCAGATATGACCTGAATCAAATTCCATATGATTATACAGTGAAGTGAGTGAAGTCACTCAGTCGTGTCCGACCCTTTGTGACCCCATGGACTGTAGCCCACCAGGCTCCTCCCTCCATGGGATTCTCCAGGCAAGAGTACTTGAGTGGGTTGCCATTTCCTTCTCCAGGGGATCTTCCCGACCCAGGAATTGAACCTGGGTCTCCAGCATTCCAGGCAGATGCTTTAACCTCTGAGCCATAGGCATAATGGCGGGATTATACAGTAGAGGTGATGAATATATTAAAGGGATTCGATCTGGTAGACTGCCTGAAGAACTATAGACCAAGGTTCATAATATTGTACAGGAGGCAATGACCAAAACCATGCCAAAGATAAAGAAATGCAAGAAGGCAAACTGGTTGTTTGAGGAGGCCTTACACAAAGCTGAGAAAAGAGACGCAAAAGGCAGGGGGAAAGGGAAAGATTTACCCAATTGCATGCAGACTTCCAGAGAAGAGCAAGGAGAGTTAAGAAAGCCTTCTTAAGTGAACAATGCAAAGAAATAGAGGAAAACAATAGAATGGGAAAGACTAGAGTTCTCTTCAAGAAAACTGAGTATATCAAGGGAACATTTCATATAAGTATGGGCATGATAAAGGACAGATATGGTAAGCATCTAACAGAAGCAGAAGAGAGTAAGAAAGGTGGCAAGAATACACAGAAGAACTATACAAAAACAGTCTTAATGACCTAGATAACCACAATGTTGTGATCACTCACCTATAGCCAGATACCCTGGAGGATGAAGTCAAGTGGGCCTTAGGAAGCATTACAACGAACAAAGCTGGTGGAGGTAACGGAATTCCAACTGAGCTGTTTAAAATCCTAAGAAATGATGCTGTTAATGTGCTGCCCTCAGTATGTCAATGAATTTGGAAAACTCAGCAATGGCCACAGAATTGGAAAAAGTCAGTTTTCATTCAAATCCCAAAGAAGGGCAATGCCAGAGGATGTTTTGTGACATGGACACCCTCACACAGTTCTGGCAGCACACTATAAAGCAATTTGCAATTTACAGTGAGGGCCCCTGCCTTTATAATCTGCCTTAGGAATCTATCCTGAGTCAGAGATGCTCACAAGGGTTTTTGTCCCTGTGCTAGCACCTCCCTGAACAGCCCAGGCGCCTCGTGTTCATGCCGTGTCCCCTACCTGGACCCTCCTTCCCGCTCACTCTTGTTCTTGGCACGTCTCTTTTTTTGCAAGACTCAGCTCCTATATCCATGGAGTTATACATGTGAACATGAGTATGTGGGTTTTTTTCTTGACTTGACACCCCAGCAGTCAGTGTTGAGAAGCAGAAACTATAATTTCTTTCACTGCTGCTACAATATAGGTTCAGGGTAACCTGTATTTTGTGTGGTGGTTAGAAGAGGACTTACAATGAGCTGCCAAGGCACAAAACTGGTAGAGAATGGTCATGGTTCCCCCACTGACTTCAGTGTTGCCATAAGGGAGAGGGAAAGCAGGGTCAGGAGCTGGGATTGCAGAAGCTCACCTGGGGATTTTTTTTCAATAAGTGATAAGCAAATTTCTGCCACCAGAACAATGGCAGCCAGCAAGGGCTCTGGAAATCAAGCAGAGCCAAAGCACACACTAGGCACACTGGCCTGAGCATTCATGCAGAATGAAGGATGTCCACACCGCGCCAGTGGTAACAGTTCGAAAACGTCTCCTGGGTACAGTCCCAGTAGGTTCAAGTGACTAAATGTTTCTCTAATAAAACTTAGAAGGAAAGCCACTATAGCCTGAGCAGAAACCTAGAGCATTCAAAAGACCACACGTAAGAAAGCGGACGGAACTTATACTTCACGCGTTCATCTCTTTACAACATTCTTAACAATGGAAATAATTTAAAATATGTGCTGTGGCAGGGATGACTAGCTGTCTACCCAGTCTCCATTCCTTCTTCTCACTAACAGAAACTGAAGGCTGTTACAGGGACCAAGAGGGCCCTGATAATAAGCCCTATTTCCCAGCCTCTCTCTCCAGACGGGTGGTCAGTGCAATATACGTGGGAGTGATGGGGTGGTGTTTCCTGGAAAAAGCTTGCAAAGATGCTTATGCAGCCAGGACCCTTTGGTCCTTTCCTCCAGCTCACGTCTTTCTGCCCAGAACATAGACATAACAGGTGGGGCTTCAGCAGCCTCACTGCACCATGAGACACTGGTGAGAAAAACCAAGCGCTAAATAAACACAGCAAAGCACAAAGGTGGAGGGAGCATGGGCTCCTGGTGATCCTTGCCACCTCTGGTCTGCTTATTGGTGAGAAAATACATGTTTTTACATTAGTTAAGTCTCTGCTGCTTCAAGTTTCTCTTAACTAGCAGCCAAAAGCATTTCCTGGTGTGTGTGGCTGTATTATTGCCCACAAGCTTATCCTCAGATTTTTTTTAGTGTGTTGAAAACTATCTGGGGGGGTTGGCTGGGTCTTCGTATGGGGCACGGGCTTCTCACTGCTGTAGCTTATCTTGTTGCCGAGCGCCGGCTCTAGGAGCACCGGCTTCGGTGGTTGCGGCCCACACGCGGTTGTTGTGGCGCATGGGCTCTGTTGCCCCTCGGTATGTAGGGTCCTCCCTGACCAGGGATCAAGCCCATGTCCCCTAGACCACCAGGGAAGTCCTAGCCTCAGATTTGCATAAAGAATTATACTTTTGATTATTAAATGAAAAAACACACATTTTCTTTTGGTTTTCAAGACCCATGGGAAGCCTTCCTTTTTTCCCCAGGAGACCTGGGTTCCTGGTGGAAGTTACATAAAATTCAGACATAATGTGCCTGGGAGATATTAGTAGGCTGAGACCATACACTCTGCCCCAGGCCTCCCTGCATGTCTCCTGGGGCAAGGCCACAGTCCACCTCACTCAGTATTTGTAAGTTCCCAAATTCACTCCTAATCCCATGTCCCCAGCCCAAGCTCCAAAGGTGGGAATTATTCCTTTCCAAGCACAGCTCCCAAGAGCTTCATCCAATCCTTGAAGGGGTGACTGGGGGCTATAAATAGAGCCAAGCTGACTTAATCTCTCTGGTGTTTTTGAAAGATTAGAAAACAAAGAAGGGGCCCAGCTCTGATTGGTGTTTCGCTTGGGTTTGTCCCGGGAGGCTGCCCTGTGAGCAGACGTCAATTTTCTGGAGCCCCCACTTGGAGTTCTAGGAAATGAACTCATGTCTTGGAGAGTCATCCAGGGACATGGCCTGTTGTGTTCCTCTGGAAGCATCTCAGGGAGATGTAACATATATCTTCCCACCCTGAAGGAGGCTGTGAGCCTTATTTTCCTGTTCAGTGGACGCCCTCATCTTTCTGACGTTTCCTTAGTCATGTCTGCCTCCGTTTCCCAGTTGCCTCTCCTCTGTACTCTTGTTCTGTTTCAGCACTTGACGGGCATCTGCTCTGGGCCAGATCAAGGCTGAGGGGGCTGCTTTCAGTTCCCTGCTGGTGCCCTCATTTTTTTACACAGCCTCTTAGAACCTCAGAGCTAGAAAAGGATGCCGAGAATGGCTATCCAGGGTGCTCTTCCGATCTGTCTGTCCTAAGATGATTGACGGCTGGATGCAGGGACCTTTATTCTCCTGCCTTCCCCACTGCACCCCTCCCCTTGCCCTCCCTCCCCACCAGCTCTCAGTCCAACTCTGCCAGAGAAGTTACTTAATAAAAGTGGGCTGAATGCGACCGAAGTGACCACACCCCTTCCCAGGGCATCCCCGTGCCTCCAGGCACATCCTGCCCACTCCATGCTACCCTGCTCTGATCCATCCTTCCCAAACCCACTGGCCTCCCCCTTCTCAAGTAGAGCAGCCACCCCCTCAGCCTGGAATCAAGGTCTGCAATGTTGAGCTCTACACCATCCTGCCAGCCTCGTCTCCCAGAACCTGCCTCCAGAACTTTCTGCCCGTGCCCAGAAGCTTCCTCACTGGCCTCCAGGCCTTTGTGTTTCAGAACCACAGAGCTAGAAGGGATCTTGAAACCCACTGGGGAAAGAGGAGCGGGGAGGGGGCTTGCCCCCGGGAGCCACACAGCAATCCCACAGAGCTGAGACGAGGGTCCCTGCGGGAAGCACGTGATCTTCCCTTGCAGCCCCACTCTCTGACTGAAGCGTGGTGACAGCGATGTCCAACCACCCAGCTTTGCAAAAAACACTTGCTCAGGATTGAGAGCAACTGGGGGAAAAACCTCAAACCAAAAGGATCAATTTTCACCACGTGAAAAGCAGCTGAGAGCAGGGACTCCTCCTGGAACATTTGACTCTGACATGTGTGTCCAATCCAGGGCCCTGAGCCCCTGAGCAGCGGAGGCCGTTGGGGAGGGCGGGGGCTCCCCATGCGCCAAGCCTCCTTCCACCACAGGGAAAGGCTGTTTCGAATCATAGGCTCCAAGAAATGATGACTCATAGGCACCAAATCTTAGAAATAGCGGATCTTAGACATGAAACTTCTCGAAGTTCCTCTGCCCTTTGCTTTCCTGGTTTTCCTCCTGCTCCAGCAGCTCTGCCCCGTCCTCCAAGGGTGGCTGTGGGTAGAGACTCACCCAGGCCTTGACACCTCGTGCCTGGCTGTTTTCTCCGTGTCAGTGCCTCAACCCCCACTGGGGCTTAAGGCCCCAGCGCAACGGATGTCCCTGCCTCCCACTATGCAACCAGGAGCACTCAGCGCCTCTGCTGCGTGGGCCTGCTCTAGGCTCCAGAATACAGCAGGATGGTTTTTAAACAACTGACCCTCCCGGAGCGCACTTTATTCCAGTGAGAGAGACAGAAATACACAGATAGGGTAATGTCAGGCACTAAGACAGGCTATGAAGTGAGAGGGGCTGGGAGGGCCCTCTGCAGAGGTGTAAATGGGGCAAGGGAAGGACTGTCCTGACAGAAGCAGTGAGGAGGACTAGGTGCTGAGACAGGATCCTAAGGACATTTGGAGGACTGTATGGAGGCCAGCAGGCTGGAGCCAGGAGGGAGCTGGAGTGAAGGTCAGAGGCCCAGCCTGTACGTGGTGGGGTGGATCATGATGGGCCCACAGGCTACAGTGAACACTGTGGATTTTGTCAACCTGTGACAGGTCGTGAGCAGGTTTATAAAGGATCCATCTGAGAACAGACTGTAGGGAAGCAGAGAGAAAGCAGTGACCATACTGGACCCTCAAGAGAGAGGTGATGGTGGTCTGTGCGATGGTGGAAATGGCAGAGGGACAGGAGGCATAAGGTTTAAGATATTACAGAGTTGACAGAATTTGCTGAAAGACTGGATGCAGGATATGAGAGAAAAAGAAACACCAGACTAAGATGGGAGGACTGAGGAAAGGACAGATTATGGGGAAAATCAAGTGGTGAGCTTCGGATGTGCTCATTTTGAGAAGCCTTTAGACAAGTGCACGGAAGAATCTGGAGTGCAGGTGAGAGGTTTCTGCTGGAAACAAAATTTGGCAGTGTCAGTGTACAGAAAGTGTACACCGACGCACTGACGGAACCGCCAGGCAAGTAAAGGTAGCTACGGCAGACTCTGCCTGGATCTCTCTAACTCTCGACCCTGTGGGTGAGAACCACACAGCAGGAACAAATCTGCAGGTACTTCTGTGATCCTTAGTTCATCACATATCTCAAAGGATTAAAAGAGCCCGGAGAATGGAGAAGATGGAGGGAGTGGTCGCTTGATTGTACTAACGGCCCTTATTCACTGATGCCTTGTCATGCCTGGATACTGAGGTGGCTGAGTGGTAGAGAATCTGCCTGTCAGCGCAGGATGATGCAGGAGACATGGGTTTGATCCCTGGATTGGGAAGATTCCCCTGGAGTAGGAAATGGCAACCCACTCCAGTATTCTTGCTGGAAAATTCCATAGACAGAGGAGCCTGGAGGGAGGGCTACAGTCCACGGGGAGACAAAGAGTCAGACAGGGCACAACAACTTTTTTGCCTTGACATTCCTGTCCCCTCCCACCCTAAGTCTGGGCATGGCCACAAGACTCGTCTCAGCTGGTAGAATGTTAGTGGACTCAGCAAAAGTAGAGACTTATAAAAACCCTGGCCTGTTTCGGTTTCCCTCTCCCGTTCCTCTACCTTCCTCATAAGAACATGCCCAGACTAGCTCTCCCTCAGAACCCCATCGCCACCATGAAATAAATCCAGGCTGGCCTGCAGGAAGATGAGGGAACATGAGGAGCACAGCCAGACCTACGCCAAGATCATCCTGTAGCAGCTCTTCCCCAGTGGAGCGGCCAGCTGCCTGCAGACGCATGAGCCAGCTCAGCTGAGCCCAGTCCAAGTCGGCGGGAACTTCCGTCTGACCTGTAGCCATGTGGTTGTTGTTTTAAGGCACTGGGTCTTTGGATGGTTTCTCACACAGCAACAGCTAACTGATACAGAGGGCAAGGGTTACTCGAGAGAAAAAGAAAGGGATAGAGAGGGATTGTATGCTGGGCATCTACCCCCACAGGGGATGAGAGGACTGCTTCTCCTTTACTTTAAGTCAAGAGAACTACTCAAAGACCTTGGCTGTGTCCTCTAGGATCTGTGGTGTGTAGGACCTGTGCCTGACTCATGTCCAAAAGACCTGGGAAAGGCCTGTACATCCACAAAGGATGTGTGTCTGTGTGTCTGTGTGTCTGTGTGTTCCACAGGCCAGTGTGAACTTTGCAGAAGGGACTCTGCCTAAGAGGATCACTGGAGTGAGTGGTGGTGAGGGGTCCCCAGACACCAGAGGTCAGGGCTGAGGCGGGCATCCTGAGCAGCCAAATGGTGCAGGGAGTGTCTGAGTCAAGGGGATAACAGGTGAGTGACACCAGTGATAGGAAGAGCACCAAAGAGCTCACAAAGGCTCCCCTGAAGAAATACAATCAGGGAGCATCTACCCCAGCTCACTCCACTTCCAGTGAAGGAGGACTTTGCTGGCCATCCCTCTCCCTCTCTGCTGTGCAGCCCCAGAGCTAGCAACAGGGAAGCAGATGGAGCAAGAAAGAAGGGAAAACCTGCTATGATCTTCTTCCTCACTCCAATTTCCACGTCTGAATCAGCAAAGGCTAGGACAGGATCCATTTTAAATGGAGTGAGTTTGGAGTTTTACTGTTAGATTGGACTGGATTTCTTACAAAATTTTTTTTTTTTTTGGTTATGCAGTGTGTCATGTGGGATCTTATTTCCCTAACCAGGGATGGAAACTCTGCCCCCTGCACTGGCAGTGGGGAGTCTTAACCACTAGACCTCCAGGCAAGTCCTGAACTGGATTTCTTATATCTGAAATTGGCAAGAAAATGGGAGGGACCGAAAGAAATCCACAGAGCAAGTTTAATGGGACACCCTGTTGAGCCCAATAAACTGTTTCCAATGTGGTGCTTCCCCGGGCTCGATCCCAGCCCTGCTGTCCATACCCACACTGTCCTGGGAGACCCCTTTGCCATCGGGGTCTTCTTAAGGCCTTTATCTGCTGTTCTCCTAACCTCCATCTCTGGCTCAGACTCCCCACAGGATTCAGATCCAGCAGCCAACCACCAGGAGAGCCACACCTGCTCCACACTGTCCTCTGGCCGGGTGACCACGCTGCTGTCCACTCAGGCGCCCAGGCCAGACACCTTCACGCCCTTGAAATCAGCAGCCCCACCTCCTTCACTTCTCCCCGCATCTCGCCATCTCCTGCTGATTTTACCTCCTGGGCGGCCTTCAGTCTTGCTTCTTCCTCGAGGCCCGTGGCTACCACCCTGGCCCCGTCCCTTCCTCTGTCTTCCTCTCTGGCCGTGTGCCCCCAATCCTATCCACCAGCACTCTGGTGAACAGAGTAAGCCTTCCGAATTGGATCATGGCACTCCTATGTCTAAAACCCATTTCCTGTGGCCTTTAGGATAAAATGCAGTTTTTGGTCTGGTTCCCAATGCTTTTCACGGTCTGGCCCCAACCAACTCCTCCAACAATGACTATCCACTTCTCCCTTTACACCTCAGGACCCAGAACGGCCCATGACTTCTCCCTGCAGCACCACGCCCAGCTCAGGACTTTGGTGCAGCTGCTGCCTTCCTGAGGAATGCCCTTACTGCACCCCCTTTGCCCGCCTGCTCGTCCCGTCCTGATGGGGGCAGACAGTTCAGTGTGAGCCTGCGGGGAGCATGGGGTGGAGGGTAGAGTGTGGCCTCTGTGGCTGACCCTCTGTGACCACGAGTGATCAAGAGAAGACCCTGAGCACACCCTCCCCCCACCCCTCTCCCGCTCCTTGGGTGACAGGCAGGGCTGGGCCTGTGGAGTCAGCAGCCCCACGGGGTGTGGCATTGCCAAGCAGGGTGCTGGCCACGGGGGTTACCGAATGAGGTCCAGCAGGGGGTCGGCTGAGCTCATGATGGGCTTCCCGCTTTGCTCAGTCATCTCCTTCTGGGCTGCGCCGCCCGGATGGATGATGGAGACCATGATGATGCCCACGATGACCGCCACGAAGGTGGTCCACAGGTAGTACGCCACGGTGAGGATGCCCAGGCGGCTGGAGGTCTTGGCATCCAGGGAGGCGAGGCCGGACATCAAGCTGGGAGAGCGGTGGGTGTCAGCGTCTGTGGGTGGCAGGCCAAGCACTCAGGCGCACCCACTCTCACCCGCTCCTTGCTCTGCCCGGCACCCTCGCGGAGCTCCTGGGGATGAGCAGGCACGGGATCCTCCCAGCCCCGAGCCCCTGGCTCCATCAGCCTCCCTCTGCTCTCGTCCCCTTGCCCGGTGTCGGCAGTCAAGCCCATTCACACCTCTGGACTTTCCCACATGCTCTTCCTTTCGTTTGCTGTCCTCTTAGCAGCTCCATTCAGTTGCCCGGCTCCTGCCCAGCAGATGAGACCCAGCTCAGTGCCGCCTCTTGAGAGAAGTCTCTTTGGACTACCTGCCTCTCCCCCAGAATCAGGGCCCCATGGGGCAGAGCCCCCGCAGCCCCGGGCTGCTCTCTCGGGACCCTGGTTGTCACTGTCTGTCTCCC
>SJYX01006977.1:416380-450139 GCA_006410675.1 Oreotragus oreotragus
AAAAAAAAAAAAAAAACAACCATGCAATCCTCTCTTCATGGCCTAGAATCACCGCAGCCATGTGGGGAGATGCTCCCTCTGCCAGACACGTGGGAACTGAGACTGGCTTAGAGTGGGGACCCAGCTCCCCCACGTTACAGGCACCCAGGACATAGCTCTTTGAATGGGGGAAGCCATTTGTCTTCTTTAAATTATTTTCTCTCTTTTTCATACCACATGTAATTGAATTCACTAAATTTAAATGTATGTAGGATTGAACTCCATCACCTGGGCTCTGAAGACTAAAAGTGGCAAACCTAGACTCATATTGGTTATTATACCGTTAAATAATTGTCCTGCCAGCAAACAGATTTAACCACTGAGGTCCCCAAGTGATGAGCCAATAGGGAGAAAAGCTCTGACCAGAGGCTGTGTGCATTTGTCCTCCTTGGCAATTGTATTTATCTCTGTGGATGAACAAATTGACATTTGGTGTATTTGGTTGCTTCTTGCAGGTATCAGAGGACAGGCATGGCCAGCTCAGGGGCTCAGATGAGGTTGAGTTTCTGAATCAGTAAGCTAAGGACCACACCCTGGGCCTAGTGAATTCACTACTAAGAAAGACAAGAACAGGAAAAAGAATAGGGGCAGAATTAGGGATGTGGAATGATAGGATTTTTTGTTGTTATCCACAGTGTTTGTAATTTGCTTATGTAACTTTTAAAAGTGCAAACCATTTCAAAAAGATAACTCCGAATCATTGTCCAAAGGTCAGTTCAAATGTTGTTCATAAACCTTGCTTGAATTCTGCCTCAACTTCCTTCCGCTGCTCTTTGTTCATTTAAAAAGCATTTCTTAGACACATATGATGTACCAGACCCTGTGATGTCCCTGTGAGAACGATGAATTCATATTCTTCAGGATCCTCTTTATGGTAAGGAGGCTGTCCGTGTTCAGAAGAAATTCCTTGATGAGCCACTTCTGCTGCCCAGAAGATGGGCAGCACCTCCAGCCAACCCCACTCCAGGAACAGGGCGTGAGTGGAGATGACTTTTAAAGACAAGGAGGGTAGGATTTCTGGCTGGTCTTGAAGGGGTAGGAGAAGGAAGGTATGGAGACAAAAAACAGGTGGACACACCCCAAGGTGACCCCTAGTGATCCATGCCCTTGTGTACATAGAGGGGGACTTAACTAAGAGGTGAAGAGGGCATTCGTGGGAGGGGAGCAGCCTGAGCAGAGGTGGTATGTGGCATGCTTAGAAACTAACAAGGGGACCAGCCTGATGCCAGGGGCTTGGTGTAGGGAAGGGAGGCAGATTCTCCAGGAAGAGGGGAATGGGTGCCAGGCTTTGGGACCCCGACTTGCAGATTACTGGAATTGAAGCAAATGTGCCTTGACGTGTATCCTTACACTGCCCTGGAGCAATTTACATGGCAGGAAGCCTCCGTCTCCTGAGGGTACAGCTTGGAGGCCCGGGAACTGAAGAGCAACAGCCCTCCAGCCAGGCTCTTTAGCTATTCAGCCAGAGGTTCTGATCCCAAGTCATCAGGGTTTCTTTTCAAACCATTAGAACACTTGTAGAACTTTTAAAGTAAACCCGTTTGGGCCCTTTGGCAGTTCTGGTTCAGCAAGCCGGGAATGAGGCCTGACAGTTGAATTTTCAAGGCAGCTTTGGTGATTTTGCTCTGTCTTGAGTGACAAGCGCCAAACCAGAGTGGCTGCTCATTGAGGACAGAAATACCTGGCCCTGGGCTGGTCAAGAGCAAGAGCTCAGGGAACCGTGGATGGTGGATGGACAGATGGATTACAGACCAGCTGAAGCTAAAGGAAGACAGGCTCAGGGGTGGAGCAGTTAGGGGCTCAGAAACGTGTCATTTTCTCCCAAGAAGGTTTAATTCTCCCTTAATAGGAAAGTTTTAAAGCACTTTCATTTTTTAGTGACATAGTTGCTCAGCACCAGCCCAAACTATATAATATAAACACATGAAACATATAAACATGCACTGGCTTTTCTGAAGTTAATACCACATTCCACTTTCAGCCAAGAGAATGCGCTTGAGTCTGGTGGAATGAGACCAGGCCTTTGAGAGCCAGGACTCAGAGAGCTGGATGGGCCTAAAATCACTGGGTAGCCTGGGTAAACTGAGGCCGAGGTAAACTTGCCTGCCCCAAGATCACATGGTGATTTGTGGCCAGGCCTTTGACTCTGACTTCAGGATTTTTTTTTTTTTTTAAAGTTAAAATAACTTGCCCAAAGTCACACAGCTAGGAAATGGCAGAGCCAGGATGTGAGCCCAGGCAGGTCTGCCCGACTCCGGGGTCCATGCAAGGGCCACTGCATTTGGAGTGTTTCTGTTATAAGAGGCCACACCCTGGCAGTGAATAAGGTCAACAGCAAAGGGTGATGAAGATGCCCCATTGCTATACAACTGGGCAAAAGGAAACAAGAAAGCAGAGTCCTGTGTTCCTCCGGCAGCATGTTTATTTGGCTGTTGTGTAATAGTCTATTTCCTCATCAGTCTCCCTCACAGCCTGTGAGCTCCTAGTGAACAGACCCTCATTCATCTCTGCATCTACAGCACTCAGTACAGGGCCACATGCCAGAAAGCACAATTGCTGAACTCATTAATCCACTCAGCAAGTATTAATAAGCACTTATAGCGTGCCAGGCATTTGACAAGTTCCTGGGTGGAACCTCAACAGAATATTGCCTCTGCCTTCACAGAAAGTAGAGTCCAGTGGAAGACAAACAAGTTAACAATGAAATACATGTAGAATAATAATACATAGTAAGTGCTAAGCAAGAAAAGGAAGAGGGCATGAAGGGGGAGAGTGCGGGTGGTGGTGAAGGGGGATGGGTGGATCTCGAAGAGTCAGACATGACTGAGCACACACATACACACACACAGCGTCAGGTAGGTAGTTTGAGTAATTCTCCGAAGAGAGGTCGGGGAGGGAGATCTATAAGCTGGGCTTATAGGTGGTATGTTAAAGCCATGAGGACAGATGAGAAAAGGCCTGAGAAATTGCAACATTCAGAGGTTGATTAGAGGGACAAGAGACTGGGATGAAGGGGCAGAGAGCAGACAAAGCTAGAGGGAGTAGAGTCATAGGGAGGAGTGTTTTAAGAGGGAAAGAGTGGCCAACCGTTGTATCAAGTTATGAAATGTTGTGAGCAGGTCATGCAGGGCAAGAACTCAGAGTGTCCTTTGGATGTAGCAATAGGGAGGCTACCGGTGACCTTGACAGATTCCCTGACTCAGCGAATGACTCAAACGATGCATGAAGAGGAGGCAACCACTGAAAAGGGCTGAGGAGTCAGGGAAGGCTTCTGGAGGGAAGTGGCCTTTTAGCAAAGCCTTGAAGGTTGAGTCCTGAGAGACCCAAATGCTGCCTGCATGAAGCTGAACTGAGCTTGGCAAGGCCTCCTACAGGCAGCAGAAAACACCATTAGCTGGTGTTTTAGATAATGGGGGGCCGTTATCTCTGCCACCCTAGAGGGGCGAGAGAGAGGAGCTGGCTCCCTCCTTAGCAATAGGGAGGCTGAGAAGGCGAATGACCCTGCCCAAGGGGACAGAGCCCCCTATATCCAGGAGCCACCTGAATCCAGGATTCAGAGGCTTGTCCACTTCCCTCCCTGCACACAAGTCCTAGGAGGTGAGGGTTCTAAACCCATGGTCTCAGACTAAAGGGCTCTTGGACACCATCTGGAGCCACCAACTCATTATACAGCTGAAAATTCCAAGACCTAGAGAGGACCAGGGCGTTGGTCAAATTCACCAGCACATCTGTGGTAGACACCAGGTGACCTCCAAGGATTTTCACTGGCCCTCGCCCTAATGGGTAAAGACTGAATACTTTAACCTGGCACTCAAGGTCTTTTGTGATCAAGAACCCATCCTCCAGCTTCATCTCCCACCTGTCTTCCCTCAAAGCCTGTGCTCAGTCCTTGAATGTTTAGCAAATAGACAGCCTCCAATGGTCCTCACAGCAACTTTTTGGAGTGGGTGTTTTTATTTTTATTTTACAGATGAGGAAACTGAGGCTCAGAGGAGTCTGACAACATGCCCGAGTTTCTGCAGCCAGTACAGCACACAGCTGAGCCAGGATATCATCTTGTGATCGTCTCCA
The DNA here is from genome assembly GCA_006410675.1 of Oreotragus oreotragus. NCBI lineage: Eukaryota > Metazoa > Chordata > Mammalia > Artiodactyla > Bovidae > Oreotragus > Oreotragus oreotragus. The sequence continues at coordinate 420,491 of SJYX01006977.1, forward strand.
AGGTCACCTTTGTCCCACGCCATGCTGCATTCACCACCTAGAGCCTCTCCTTGGGAACAGGGCCTGAACTCCCTGACCCTGAGCTACCCTGGAGTCAGGTCAATTTCTAGGACTCCAAATCACTTGCTCAAGTCAATAAAGTGTCCACTGAAAGGGACTGAAACAGTGGGTGCCACTGAATGAGCCAGACTCCAGCAGTCCGTGCCATAGCCTGCTTCCCAGAAGAGCCCTACAACCATGCCATCCAGAGCCTGCGGTCCAGACACCCACCGCAGCAGCAGGGGCCAGATGGAATCTGTACAGAAGCCTCTCCCGGAAACCCCACCCCAGCCCTCCCAGCCGAACACCGGCCCCTCACCTGGAGACTACCAGTGGGAGGATCAGCATCTTCAACATCCTCATCAAGAGCTCTCCCGGAAACTGGAAGTAGCTAATTTCCTGAAAACACAGCAAGAGCTGAGGTTAGAGCAGACGACATGGACCTCACAGTTATTTTACAATCTTCAGAGCACCATTTCACCCATATTCTCCTGTCTAACACATGGACAGCAGAGTCCATGGAGAAAACACTGGCTCTGGAGCCAAATAGACTTGGGTTCTAATCTTGACCCCCTGTAAGTAGCTTTGTGGCTTTAAGCAAGTTACTCAACCTCTCTGAGTTTTTCTCATCTGTAACATGAGGGTCATAACCATTTCACAGGGCCACTGGGAGGCTTAAATCAGAGGATGCACATAGAGCACTTGGCAGAGAGCCTGGATGAGAATAAATGGTTAGTAATCACATTAAATCATCTCTCTCCCCCAACTCTGTACATTTATCCTCCTAGCCTTGCTACAAATCTGTCCGAAATGATGATATGTGGCAAGAGGGCAGGGTTGCATACTGTTCACACATTCATTCAGCCCATACTGTGCCAGACTTCATACTGGGCCCTCAAGAGTGAATGAGGCACAGTTTCTACGCCAGAGACGTTGTTGGTCTACTTTATGAGAACACTGACTCATAAACAGACCACAACATTCTTGAGTCAGTTTCCCTTCTGTACTGGGTCCCCCCTCACCCCATATTTTCATGAATGCTTACCAGCCCTTTGAAGCAGGGCTCACATTTACAATGCTGAAAGAGAGAGAATCAGATTGGTTGGTAGGACACCACTCTCTGTATTAAAGGGCCCTTCCTGGGCACAGTTCTTAGAACCAGCTTCCTCATAACCTTCTGGTCTCCCTCTATCTGGGGGTCCTTGGATTACAGCACCAGGTCCTTGCCCAATCTGCTATCTCCAGAGTAACTGGTCACATAACTGGAACATGATAACTGAAGAGGAAGGTGCCCTGAGGGCCAGTTAAGTTTGAATTTCAGATAAACAACAAATATTTTTTCTTTACTTGTACTAAAAATTATTTGTAGGTGATTTTTTGCTTTTGTTTGTTTTGCCCGAGCCACACAGCTTGTGGGTTCTTATTTCCCCAACCAGGGATCAAACCCGTGCCCCCAGCAGAAGAAACGCAGAGTCTTAACCACTGGACCACCAGGGAATTCCTTTATTCGTTGTTTATCTGAAATTCGAATTTAACTGGATGTGTTCTTTTTAAATTTAATTTAATTCAATTTTGTTATTTCTGGCAATGCTAGCTTGAGTCCACTTTCCTCAGAGGGTAAGCTTGTGGGTGAGGCCAGTACAAGACTTTCAAACAGGCACCATATGACTTAAATTTTTGTACTTATAAATATTTTTTGTAAACCCAAAGCCAAACATAGCTTTGGTTACTGGTCTGATACTTTGGAAAGCCCCAAATTATAGAATGCTGGTGCTGAGAAGGGGTTTTAAAGTTCTTCTAGTCCAGCCGCTGACTCATTTTATAGATGAGGAAGCTGAGCCAGGAGAGGGAGGTGATTTGCCCACAGAGTGAGTTAGCACAATAGTGCAAGACAGAAATAGGGCCTCCCAGTCCCCTTCCACTACCATTTCCAAAACACCCGAAAATCTACTTTTAAACATATGCCCATTATGACTTTGTCTTTTGAATTAATTTTAATCCATGTATATTGTTCAGCTGCTCAGTCAAGTCCAAATCTTTGCAACACCATGGACTGCAGCATGCCAGGCTTCTCTGTCCTTCTCCATCTCCCTGAGCTTGCTCAAACTCAAGTCCGTTGTGTCAGTGATGCCACCCAACCTACATATGCCCATTATGACTTTGTCTTTTGAATTAATTTTAATCCATGTATATTGTTCAGCTGCTCAGTCATGTCCAAATCTTTGCAACACCATGCACTGCAGCATGCCAGGCTTCTCTGTCCTTCTCCATCTCCCTGAGCTTGCTCAAACTCAAGTCCGTTGTGTCAGTGATGCCACCCAACCATGTTGTCTTCTGTTACCCGCTTCTCCTCCTGCCCTCAATCTTTCCCAGCATCAGGGTCTTTTCAGATGAGTCAGTTCTTCGCATCAGATGGCCAAAGTACTGGAGTTTCAGCTTCAACATCAGTCCTTCCAATGAACACCCAGGACTGATCTCCTTTAGGATGGACTGGTTGGATCTCCTTGCAGCCCAAGGAACTCTAGAGAACTCTCTAATACCACAGTTCAAAAGCATGAATTATTTGGTGCTCAACCTTCTTTGTGGTCCAACTCGCACATCCATACATGACTGCTTGAAAAACCATAGCTTTGACTTGATGGACTTTTGTCCACACTAAAGTCTCTGCTTTTTAACATGCTGTCTAGGCTGGTCATAGTTTTTCTTCCAAGCAGCAAGCATCTTTTAATTTCATGGATGCAGTCACCACGTGTAGTGATTTTAGAGCCCAGGGAGATAAAGTCTGTCACTCTTTCCATTGTTTTCCCATCTATTTGCAATGAAGTGATGGGACCAGGTGCCATGATCTTTGTTTTTTGAATGTTGAGTTTTAAGGCAGCTTTTTCACTCTCCTCTTTTACCTTCGTCAAGAGGCTCTTTAGTTCCTCTTCACTTTCTGCCATTAGGGTGGTATAATCTGCATATCTGAGGTTATTGATATTTCTCCCTGCAATCTGGATTCCAGCTTGTGCTTCATCCAGCCCAGCATTTCACACAATGTACTCTGCATGTAAATTAAATAAGCAGGGTGACAATATACCGCCTTGATGTGCTCTTTTCCCAATTTTGAGCCAGTCTATTGTTCCATGTCTGGTTCTGTTGCTTATTGACCTGCATACAGGTTTCTCAGGAGGCAGGTAAAGTGGTTTGGTATTCCCATCTCCTATATATTCTTTACTTTAGATAGCACTATAATGAGATGTAAGATACTCAGGTTTGATCTCCGGGTCGGGAAGATCCTCCAGAGGAGGGCGCGGCTACTCACTCCAGTACTCTTACCTGGAGCATCCCCATGGACAGAGGAGCCTGGCAGTCTGCAGTCAACGGGATCACAAAAGAGTCAGACACAACTGAAGAAACACACCACATAACGATAAAAAACAGCCGTTCCTCATCCATCTTTATCCTCAACCCCAGCTTCCCAGGAGTGACCATCCTCAATTGCTCCAGCCGTTTCTCCTTTAGCACTGTTATTTGTAAATAATATGGTCATAATGCTATTTCCAGATATATCTTTTTAACATCTATTAACTTCCCTGCCATGACAGATGAGGGCTTAGTTCTTACTCCCGTTTTCCTCCTATCATTTCACATTATATCGTTTTTTGGTTAAACTAATTGCCAAGATTTGAAAATTTTGGTCACAACACATTGCTCACTGTTGAACCAACCATGGCCCCCTTTTGTTCAATCTTCATTTACTTCCTGAAATTAATAACTGACTGAGTTTTCATTTACCTTGTTTTCTGTGAACCATTCATTAGTTTCTTCAAAATGCTTTAACATCTCTTTTAAAATGCCTAACAATAGTATTTCCTATATACTCAAACACGCGGGTCCCTTTCTGGGCTCCTGGGGTCTCAGTCCAAAAGCTCTCCATCCTCTTTTTCCAGGCTGCTGTCTAGGGCAGTGGTTGTCACGGGTCTCTTCTTTGGGACTTTGTCCTGTCTAGGACCCCTTCTTCCTGGATCCTTGTCTTCTTGGTTTGCCTCCTTGTTTTGCTGGAGCATCTCCTTTCGTAGCTTCCTCAGTAAGGGCAAGTGGGAGAGAAACTCCTGAGTCTTACATAGTTCTTTAGTCACTAAGTCGTGTCATCTCTTTCTGACCCCGTGGACTGTAGCCGGCCAGGCTCCCCTGTCCATGGGGCTTCCTAGGCAAGAATAGGAGCGGGCTGCCCATTTCCTCCTTTAAGGGATTTTCCCGACCCAAAGATCAAACCCGCGTCTCTTCTGCCTCCTGCATTGGCAGGTGGGTTCTTTACCACTAGCGCCACCTGGGAAGCCCCTTACAAAGCAAAAATGCCTTTATCGTACCTTTACCTCTGATAATAGACTGGCTTTATATAAGATTTCTGGCTTGAAAGAATTTTCCCACCAAATTTCAAAGGCATTTCCTTTTTGTCTTCTAGATCCCACCATCACTTAAGATGTTTGAAGCTATTCTTACTTCCAATTCTTTACCCCGTAGGTGTGTGTGTTCTAAGTTGCTTCAGTTGTGTCTGACTCTGTGTGACCCTGTGAACGGTAGCTGGCCAGGCTCCTCCGTCCATGGGATTCTCCAGGCAAGAATACTCGAGTGGGCTGCCGTGCCCTCCTCCTTGAGATCTTCCCGACCCAGGGATCGAACCCATGTCTCTCATGTCTCCTGCATTGGCAGGCAAGTTCTTTACTACTAACTCCACCTAAGAGGCCCATTCTTTACATGAGACCTGTTTTATGCTCTCAGAACCATTTTAGGGTCGTTTATTTATCTCTAGCTTTTTTGGTAATTTTCATGGTAATAGACCATGGTATGAGCGTCTCTTCTTTTTTAAAAAATTCATAGTATTGTGCTTATACTTTTCACTTCTGAGAAACAGTCTTGTTTTCTTTGTGAAATTTTTCTCTCCACTTTTTTTCTCTTAGCTCTCTTTAAAACTTTTATTAGTAAGTTGAATGTGGGACATTCTAATTTTCTTATATATTCTTTTTTCTATTTTCATCTCTTTTTGTTCTGCTTTCTGGAGTAGCAGCTTTATCTCAGCTATTGACATTTTTATCTTAGCTCATCTACTTTTAATTTCTAAAATCTCTTTCTTACTATTGCCTTATTCCTTCCTTTTGCATGCTGTCCTGTTTTATAGTCACTGTATCTTCTCTCACATACCTGAAGAACTTACGAAAAGATTAGAGAATGTTCTTCTGCTCCCGGCATTGCTCATGCTTAACTAGAGCCCCTCAGTTCTATTTGTTTGGTCTCGCTGTCTTCCACATTAGCAGGTGTGAGTTTGCCTTCTCCTTATGTGTAAGTGTGAAGCACTAAACTTCTGTATGAATGAGTGGAACTTGTCAACTGAAGGCTCCTCAAGGAAGACTGATGGGTGAGGATCTGGTGGTTTCACTGGGGGGAGGATTCTCCTTCACAGCAGAATTTGGAAGTCTTTCCTCTGAGGCTTCACTGAGAAGCCCCTTCCTACTTCTGGCTAGGTGGAGGTGTGGCTGTGCCTAAGGCCAGCTGACAGCAGTCATAGGTGGACCCCACACTCGAGATGCAGATGTTTGTTCACTAATTCTCTTGAAGCATGAGCCTCATCACCTCCCCTCTCCCAACACTTACAGGTGGGCCTAACATCTCTTAGTCAAGCTTCTCTGGTTCCTTGTGTCAAGCAGGGGGATGGAGATAGTAGATAAGGAATCCCCTGATTACAGGAACTGGAAGGGACCTAGGGGTCTAACTGCTCCAGTTACAAAATCCTAGCCAGCATCCCCGATTTCAGCAGCATACCTGACCCTTGCCTCCTGCAGCACCCTGTGTTTTCAAGTCCCGAGCCCTTCTGGAGTTTTCCAAGACAAGCTCAAGTGGTATCTGCTTCTACAGACACAGGAATTCAGCTTTCTGTGCTCTACTAAATGAGAGTATTCAGCTTCAGCCACTTCTCATCTAATGTATTGTAATTCCTCAACTTCTTTTCTCAGTGTCTCCTTTTGTATCATCTTTGTTCTTGGGAGCTTATATCTTTAAACATCCCATTGCTACAGTTTTATTGGTATCCCAGAAAGGAAAGAAAAATGGGTGCAATTACAAATTCACCATGGTTTAACTGGAACTCTCAAAATGATCTATGTTTTTAAACAAGATACCCATTTCCAAAGATAAATCTTGTGACTTTGTAAGTTCTTTTCACAAACAGGACATTCTACCCTTTTGAGTATTGTTTATGATTTTTGCCTTGTTGCATAAGCTTACAAAATAAGAAGGGTTTGGTTTCTGAGTCACAGGCAGAGATCAAACAAACAACTCCTGGATTTCAAAGTAAGATGCTGAGAAAGCCAATTCCTGCAAAATAATTGTTCTAAGACTCCACATCCTTCCTTCAGTTTATCTGGCAGGTTAATCCAGACCGGAACACGTTTGCATTTCCAAACAGATGGGGAAGGCAGCTTTGGCAAAGGAGGCCCCAGATGAGTCTGGCTTTTAATAATAGGCATTCCAATTTGTTTTCACAAAATAATCTTCCTGCAAGAGATATATTTTAGTTGCTGAAGAAAATTAAGGTGGCTTGCAGATTGTGCCATTGCCAGTTTAATTCCGCAATTAGTTGAGTGTTCTCTCTGTGACACTTAGCTAGGCTCGCATTTTGGATCAAGAAAGCCCATGTGATAGTCAACAAATCAAAGTTTGATGGGAGAAATAGATTCTTCACAAATGATTCTGAAGCAAGACTGCCAGTGGCTGGGGTCCAGTGGAGGGATGAGCCTGGGGTGAGTGTGGGAGGAGAGTGTAATTTCAGATGTGGGCAGGTCTGGAAAGATTTCTATCAGATTCGGGATATATGAGGTGGTTCTTGATAGGACCTGGACTCATAAGGGAAGGAGGAGTGAAGTAAGGCTCACTAAACACCCGCTGCGTCTGGTCACTGATGATTCCCTGTTTACCCCTCCCAGCAATTCTAGCAGACATACAGTCCCACCCCTTCCATTTTGCAGATAAGGAAACTGAGCTTCAGAAAGGAGATAGGATTTTGCCTATGGCCACACAGCCATTATTAGTAGAGTCCAAGTTCAGAGTTCTCTGCCTCCAGAGTCCATGCTTCTCCCTAAATAACTGACAGCAGATTAACAGTGTCACTATCATAATAGTGGGCTCGATTCCCAGAGAGGGATGTTTTCCTTCTCCTGGATGATGAAATCTGATGCCTTGAGCCCCAGTTGTAGAGATCATATTAGATATCACTGAACTGCAGAGAGAGGAATTCTATAAGATAGGAAATCTTCCAGAAACCCATTGACAAAAACTCTCTCCTGGACCAAACTTTAGACAGGTTATTCTGAGTCCTCTTTTCAACTGAGCCTCATCCTTGGGCCTTTTCTTCATCCTGCTTCACCTATTTGTAGCAAAAACCCTGCTAAGTCAGTTTAGTGAGAAGCCCCCCACTCTGCCTTCAGCAGGCATCTTGTTAGTGGGTTTAGCAAGAATCCCCTTACCCTACGCTTGGTGTCTCTTCTTAGTAGTTTTGCCTGTTCGCTGACCTCTGCACTGTGCCCATTAGCTGAAAATCCCCAGCTGCCATTGTTGTATTCAGAGTTGCGCCTCATCATTCTCCCCTACTGCCATGGTCTTGACACCTATCACAGTAGTGCTGAATAAAGTCCTCCATACCATTTTAACAGCATCATGATAGTTTTTCCTTCAGCACCATGAGAGTCCCTCCCTCTTCCACGGGAGCTGGGTGCTAACTGAGAAAAGGGCCCTCCCTCAAGCAAGTCATTATCACCCTTGCTGTTACACAGGCCAGAGCCCTGAGCCTACTTTATCTCCCTGTCCCCCAGCCCCACATGCAATCAGCCACCACATCCTGGAGCTTCTCCTCTGGGAAGCCTTCTCATATCTGCTCTGTCCATCCCCACTCACATCCCCTCATTGCCCCCTGCCAGGCCTACCGCTACCCCATCCTCCACTCAGCACCAGAGGGATGTCTCCAAGCTCAGGGCTGACCATGTCACTGCCCTGCTCAGAGCTCCTCGAGGTTGCCCCACGTTGCCACTGGGTGATAGGATCCAGAAGCCTGATGACCTTTGTGCTCCAGCCCCAGCCTCACAGTGTCCATCCCAGCTGCTGTAAATAGTTTGCTCCGCTCCCCCCTCACAAATCTTCCACACTCCTCTGTCTCACCACTCTGCCTAGGATGCCCATGAACTGCTTTAGGAGGTGTTCTCTGCTTCGCACACTTACAGACTCCATTCTGCATGGACCAATTCAGCGGACACGAACTTGGGCAAACTCCAGGAGATGGTGAGGGACAGGGAAGCCTGGTGTGCTGCAGTCCATGGGGTCACANGCCTAGGATGCCCATGAACTGCTTTAGGAGGTGTTCTCTGCTTCGCACACTTACAGACTCCATTCTGCATGGACCAATTCAGTGGACACGAACTTGGGCAAACTCCAGGAGATGGTGAGGGACAGGGAAGCCTGGTGTGCTGCAGTCCATGGGGTCACAAAGAGGCGGACATGACTTGGTGGCTGAACAACAACAGACTCTGTTCTTCCCTCCGCCAGCTCTTAGCCTGTGGGTACTCTCACAAGGCGCCCTGGCCTCTCATTCACCTGGAGATGCCAGTCTGCAGCCACTTCCTCCCACACGCTTGTCCGGCAATGCATATCACACTCCACCTTACAAATGAGAAAACTGGGACCCTGAGAAGAAAAGTGACTCAACCACTGTCTCATCACCCGGGAGCCATGGAGCTGGAACGTGACCCCCAGATCCCTCAGGCCCACCCAGCCCTCTGAGCTGGGGACCCATGATGCCCCACGTGGCTGACCTGGGGTGAGAGGCGCCGGGTCCTCAGGAAGAAGCCGAGGAGGCAGCCCACGGTGACAGAGAGCACGGACAGGATGAGCAGCCCATTCCGCCGGCACACGTCCCTCCCACGCGCCAGGGCGGCACCCAGCACCATGGCGAGCCCAGCCTGCTGGCCCGGGCCACAGCACCATTCCATGCACGGGAGGCCAGCCTGGTCACAGGGTCCTGGCTCTGGCTCCTCCGCAGGCAGGTGGTTGGGGTTGCTAAGCGCCAGTCCCCAGCCCCAGAGCCAGGGCCTGTGTGGCTGCCCCAGAGGGAAGCCACAATCCTATTACCAGCTGCATCATTAGGAGCTAGGAGCAGATTAGAGCCTGGGAAATTAGAGCAGGCCACGTGGTTGGGGGTTCAGACCTCAAAGCCAAGTGCTCCTCTTAAAGAGGAGAGAGGACCGGGAGCTGGTGGTTGGTTTGATTTTTACCTCCGCTTCATTCCAGAAAGAACTGAAGGCAAGACAATAAGTAGCAGTGATAAGCAACAATTAATAATAATAACACCTGCCTAGCAGAGCTAACAATCACCAACATTAAGCATTCACTGTATGCCACGTGCTGTTCCAGGTGCCCACGACTTGTATTACCACACTTAATTCTAACACCAATCTCAAGAAGTAAGTACTGTAAGCCTCATTTTACAGATGGAGCAAAGAGAGGTGGAGCACAAGGAGGTGTGCTGTGTGGCAGGCCTGTTCAAGTTGTGTTATCTGTGTGAACCACCGGGAATCATTCCAACAGCCCTAGGGTTCCAACCTTCATTTTACTGAAAGGGAGGCTGAGACTCCAGGGAGCCAGAGTCCCTCGGCCACAGGCCTAGAGCTAGTAAGTAGCAGAGTGGAATTCATTGGTTTGGTTTCCACCACTTGAACAGGTGGATGGGTTCACTGGTGCTTCCCATTATTGTAGGGAATGGAGAATTTTTTCGTAAATTTTTTTTAAAGTAATTAATTTGGGGGGTTGCACTGGGTCTGCATTGCCGCGCATGGGCTTTCTCTAGTTGCTGCAGGTGGAGGCTACTTTCTAACTGTGCTGTACAGGCTTCCCATAGTAGTGGCTTTTCTTGTTTTGGAGCAGTCTCTACAGCGTGGACTTCAGTAGTTGTGGTGTACAGGCTTAGTTGCCCTGTGTCATGTGGGATCTTCCTGGACTAGGGATCAAACCCACGTCCCTTGCATTGGCAGGCAGATGCTTAGCCACTGAACCACCAGGGAAGCTCAGGAATGGAGGATTTGAGTCCAGGGGACCTGAGTTCAAACTTAGGCTTTGCTACCCATTGCCCTTCAGGGTGCTTTAAGCCTGAAGTCGGGAACCCTGGAGGATCTCAGGGCTTATTATTTTTTAGAGATGACAATGTCCAAGGGGTCTCCATTCAAGTCCCAGCTCTGCCACTTGCTAGCCATGTGATCCAGAACAGCCATTTAATCACACAGGGCCTCAGTTTCCCCAGCAAAACGGACATAATAATCACCATGTACTTCCTTAGGGCTGGTGCAACATTCCACTCAGAGCACATTCATGAAAGCAGGGGTGAGCTGTAAAGTGCCTGGCAGGGAGAGGGCTCTTAGGATTATCATCTGTATTCAGCATTATAGATAAAGGTGGCTTTTGTTTGTTTGTTTTGAGGGGGTTTGTTTATTTATTTATTTATTGCTATTTCTTGTGGCCTGGCCTGCCCTTTAAAGCCAGAGGGAATTAACGCTCTATTTCACTAGGAGTCTGTAATCTCATTAGGGGCAGTCAGGTGACAGCAGAGAGCTCGGGTCTGTGGGTCTGCGGTGGGTGGTGTGTGCACAAGTTTGCCTCCCCTGAAAAAGGTGACAGGGCCAAGGAACTGCCGGGGGTCTTGGGGGAGGGCACAGTGGTGCAGGCCCTGAAGCCTTGGGCAAAGCCCCCAACAGGGAGGGGACCCTCAGTCTCCAGTCTCAACCTGCTCTGTGATCTTGCCCTCTCTGGACCTCAGTCTTGTCCTCCACAGAATGAGAGAAACATCCTAGGTGCTTTCTAAGGATCCCTTGGTGCCATAAGCCAAACTTCCAAGTCTCTTCCCTGGTAGCTTAGTCAGTAAAGAATCCGCCTGCAATGCAGGAGACCTGGGTTCGATTCCTGGGTTGGAAAGATCCCCTGGAGAAGGGAATGGCTACCCACTCCAATATTCTGGCCTGAAGAATTCCATGGACAGAGGAGCCTGTGTTTTTTCCCTCCAACTCCTACTCTTAAAACCAAGAATCTACTGGTAACACCTTCAGCTCCAACAAATGCCTCATTTTCCAACCGATCGGGTGATTTAGTTAGAAGAGAAAACATTCTGAGTAGACATTTGGATTTGCATTTCAATCAATGTGCGGTTCAGTTCAATTCAGTCGCTTGGTCATGTACGACTCTTTGCGACCCCATGGACTGTAGCACTTCAGGCTTCCCTGTCCATCACCAACTCCCGGAGCTTACTCAAACTCATCGATGACTTGATGACTCGATGGCCCATCGAGTCGGTGATGCCATCCAACCACCTCATCCTCTGTTGTCCCTTTCTCCTGCCTTCAATCTTTCCCAGCATCAGGGTCTTTTCCAATGAGTCAGTTCTTTGCATCAGGTGGCCAAAGTATTGGAGGTTCAGCTTCAGCATTAGTCCTTCCAGTGAATATTCAGGTCTGATTTCCTTTAGGATGGACTGGTTTGATCTCCTTGCAGTCCAAGGGACTCTCAAGAGTCTTTGAACCACAGTTCAAAAGCATCAGTTCATTGGCATTCACCTTTCTTTTATAGTCCAGCTCTCACATCCATACATGACTACTGGAAAAGCCATGGCTTTGACTAGATGGACCTTTGTTGGCAAAGTAACATCTCTACTTTTAAAAATGCTGTCTAGGCTGGTCAATGCGCAGCCCTGGCCTTTAGCCATGAAGTAGGTGAGTCTTGCTTCCCGTTTTGGCTCCAAGACTCTAGATTCCCATGGTGCCCCCACAGCTATTCCCATCTCCCGTCCCTCACACTCTGACACACCACCTCCCAGGCTCCAGGCCTTCCTTTCCATTGCTTCCACTGTCTTCAACAGGGGAAGTTACAACTCATTCAAGCAAGTATTCTTTTTTAGCTAATTAATTTGCTCACATACTTTTTATTTTTTCCTGCACTGGGTCTTTGCTGCTTTGCACCGGCTTTCTCTAGTTGGGAAGAGTGGGGGCCACTCTCCACTGCAGTGAGGGGGTTCCCCATTGTGATGGTTCCTGTTGTTGCAGAGCACAGGCGCTAGGGTGCACAGGCTCAGTAGTTGTGGCACATGTGCTTAGTTGCCCTCAGCGTGTGCAATCTTCTCGGATCGGGGATTGAACCCATTTCTCCTGCACTGGCAGATGGATTCTTATCCACGGGGCCACCAGCGAAGACCCAAGCAAATACTCTTATAGCACCCTCTCATGTCATCCCTGCTGGGTACTGGAGACATAGCAATGAGTTGATACAATACTTGCTTTCAGGGAGCTTAGAAGAATCTCGAGGTGCTGTAGGAAAGGACTTCTCACGTAAGAGATTTGGATTTGATCTCTAGGTGGGGAAGATCCCCTCGAGGAGGAAATGGCAACCCACTCCAGTATTCTTGCCTGGGAAATCCCATATACAGGGGAGCCTGGTGGGCTACAGTCCATAGGGTTGCAAAGAGTCAGATACGACTGAAGCAAGTTAGCACGCAGGAAAAAACTAATTCACACTAAAGTATAAGTGACTGATAACGAGCATACTAAGGATATTTACAAATCAAATAGAAAGCTCCTGGATAAGCACCCTTTGAAAGCTCCCCATTTTCCACAGAATCAATTGCCTTACAATGTTACTAGATGTGCAAAAAGAGGGGCCCAGGTTGGGGATAAAAGAGCTGCTCCCGAAAGGGAGACCTCAACACAGTTGGCTAAGTGGCTGACAGGCCTGGGGCCTCACTCCTTCCATTGTGTATCAAAGTGAGTTTAGGTTGAGCTGTCTGAGCTCCCAGCTGGGTTTATGGTGTTGACAGATCTGGCTTTGTTGGCTGCTTTTCAGAGACATACCAGAGGCGCCTTCATCTCCTCCCTGACGCGTCTCCCAGCTCTCTGTAGGCTGGGCCCTTCCCGGAAGGTTTTCTGTGGACAAGTAACCCGGCTGGGCGTGGATTCCTGTGAGCCTTAGTCACTGAGGGGCTGTCCGACCTCTGCTGCTGAGGCTGGTCCTTTCCTGTGTTTGCCTCAGAGAATGGGGTAAAGTGACTCCCCTATGACCTTCCTTCTTCCCTGTCCAGCTCCCTGTCTAGATTCTTCATCTTTAGAAGTTGCCCCTAAGCACCCACAAGACCAGTTGCTGTTTGTTGAGCGTCTACTGTGTGTCAGGCTCTGCCAATGAGCCTCACACCAGAGGGAGCCAGTGAGCAATTCGGCCCCTCCAAAGGCATCACTGAGTCACATCAAGTGCCGCAGGACTTGTTGGGGACAAGTGCAAGGGGAAGGGCACAAGTTCTGGATCTGTTCAATCCAATGCAATAGCATTACTTGAAATGAAATTAATGGAACATAAAGTTTAAAATTCAGTACTCTAAGATGTCATGAGATGTCCCGCTCAAGAAATAAGGCAGAAAAAAGGGGTGAATTTCTTTCCTTTGCCCTTCTGTTCTACCCTAGCCCTCAACAGATTGAAGGGTGCCCATCCCACTGGGGAGGGCAATCTACTTTTCTCTGTCTGCTGATCCAAATGTTAATCTAAGCCAGAAACACTCTCCTATACACTCTCAGGAATAGTGCTTAGCCAGATATCTGGGCGTCCTCTGATCTAGTCAAGTTGACACATAAAATTAACTATCACAGTCCCTGAAAAGAATTTCTGGTCACCTGGTGAATGTGGACGTCAACAAGGGCAGCTGGTGTCAAACCAGTGTTGTCATCCCTTGAGCCATTGAATCAAATAAATGGACTTCTGGCTGCACCCACATAAATATAGGACTCGATTTGTTCAAGAACACACACTTAAACTTACTTCAGTAGAGACTTCTTCACTGGAAACAACACTAATCACTTTGTAATGAGATTAAAATGTTATGATAACAAGAATACATGTCCTGCTATACACAGGAAAAAAACGAATTCAGTCATACTAGCCATATTCCAAGGGCTCAGAAGCCCCATGTGGCTAGTGGCTACCATATTGAACAGAGCGGTTACAGAATGTTTATGGGATCACCGAACGTTCTACTAAACTTTCTAGCGTCATGATCAGCTGGATTCAAGACTCAAATCCTCCCTTGGAAGCTGTGTGACTTTGCCCAAATTGGTAAGCTTCTCTGAGCCTCTTTTCTACATCTAGAAAAGAGCTTGTGTTCTTTGCTACATCTGAAAGCCTGTGTTCTTTACATTGCATCACACTTCCACCCACTTGAATATAATAGTTGGAGCAAAGTATAAAGTTAAAACTCCCATCAAGTTCAGATTAAGTTTCCAAATCAAAGGCTTGTGTTAGCAAATAACAGGAAATTAAATCAAGCCAGTTTCAGTTAAAAAAAAAAATTATAAACAAAGCTGACTTGATAATTTGTGGGGCCCAAAGCAAAATGACCATGTGAGGCTTTTTGTTCAAAAAGAGGGGAAAAGTTCATTAAAAGTACTAAAACATGAAGCTTTTTTCTTTTCTCTACAGTCTCTTTCTTATCATAGTGCTTTTTAATTTTCTATTTAATGTCTTGCTAAGTCACTTCAGTCATGTCCGACTCTGTGCAACCCCATAGATGGCAGCCCACCAGGCTCCACCGTCCCTGGGATTCTCCAGGCAAGTACACTGGAGTGGGTTGCCATTTCCTTCTCCAATGCAGGAAAGTAAAAAGTGAAAGTGAAGTCGCTCAGTCGTGTCTGACTCTTCACGACCCCATGGACTGCAGCCTTCCAGGCTCCTCTGTCCATGGGATTTTCCAGGCAAGAGTACTGGAGTGGGGTGCCATTGCCTTCTCCGATTTAATGTCTTAAGTAAGTAAAAATAAAAATCTTAAATTACTAACATGAATTTTCCCGTTCATGCTTAAAAATATTTTGCAATGTCAGTTTCAAAATATAAGAGCTTTTAACTAGTATGCAGAATCACCAAAATTACACAGTCTATGTGTAGTAACTCTTACATGTATATGTATTTTGTTCTTAACCAGAGCAGTGGAAACACTGGACAAAACGAATTCACCTGTATTTCACCTCTTGACACATGTGCATTCTACAAGCACATTCTCTCCCTTTGGCTCACTGGTGTGTGAGGAAGGACGCAAGGGACTCTGAGGGTGGAGAGTGCACCTGCTAGTGCAGGAGACATGAGTTTGACCCTTGATTTGAGAGGATCCCACATGCCTCAGATTAACTATGCCCGTGGGCCACAACTACTGAGCCTGTGCTCTAGAGCCTGGGAGCCGCAGCTGCTGAAGCCCCCACTCCCCAGAGCTCACGCCCTGCAACACAGGAAGCCAGCGCAATGAGAAGCTTGCGCATCACAACTAGGGAAAAGCCCGAGCCGCAGCAAAGACCCGGGAAGACAGTAAATAAGTCAAAGTATTTAAAAAAACAGAGGTAAAAAAAGAAAAGGACCTATGGGCACTTCCCTGGCAGCCCAGTGGCTAAGACTCTGAGCTCCCAATGCAGGTGGCCTGGGCTCAGTCCCTTACCAGGAAGCTGGATCCCACATGCTGCAGCTAAGACCCGGCAAGACAAATAAGCAAACAGATTAAAAATAAATATTAAAAAAACAAAAATTATGTCACCTTTGTTCTGTTCTCTGTGGCTGTTACCAGTTTACGTCTCACCAACAGCATAGGAAGGTTCTTTAAAAAAAAAAAAAAAACTATGGGTAGTCCTGTCTTTTCTTTTTCTTCTGTATCATTTTCAGTATAGATAGTTGGCTAACACAGTAAGAAAGGATACGTAACTAGAGAACAGTATGGAAATTCCTTTAAAAAAAAAACACTAGGAATAAAAATGTCGCGTGACCCAGCAGTCCCACTATTGGGCATATATCCTGAGAAAACCGTAATTGAAAAAGACACATGTACCCTCCTGTTCATTGTAGCACTATTAACAATAGCCAGAACACGGGAGCTACCTAGATGTCTGTCGACAGATGAATGGATAAAGAAGTTGGGGTACATAGACACTTTTCTATTTAATGTCTTGCTAAGTCACTTCAGTCATGTCCGACTCTGTGCAACCCCATAGATGGCAGCCCACCAGGCTCCACCGTCCCTGGGATTCTCCAGGCAAGTACACTGGAGTGGGTTGCCATTTCCTTCTCCAATGCAGGAAAGTAAAAAGTGAAAGTGAAGTCGCTCAGTCGTGTCTGACTCTTCGCGACCCCATGGACTGCAGCCTTCCAGGCTCCTCTGTCCATGGGATTTTCCAGGCAAGAGTACTGGAGTGGGGTGCCATTGCCTTCTCCGATTTAATGTCAAGTAAGTAAAAATAAAAATCTTAAATTACTAACATGAATTTTCCCGTTCATGCTTAAAAATATTTTGCAATGTCAGTTTCAAAATATAAGAGCTTTTAACTAGTATGCAGAATCACCAAAATTACACAGTCTATGTGTAGTAACTCTTACATGTATATGTATTTTGTTCTTAACCAGAGCAGTGGAAACACTGGACAAAACGAATTCACCTGTATTTCACCTCTTGACACATGTGCATTCTACAAGCACATTCTCTCCCTTTGGCTCACTGGTGTGTGAGGAAGGACGCAAGGGACTCTGAGGGTGGAGAGTGCACCTGCTAGTGCAGGAGACATGAGTTTGACCCTTGATTTGAGAGGATCCCACATGCCTCAGATTAACTATGCCCGTGGGCCACAACTACTGAGCCTGTGCTCTAGAGCCTGGGAGCCGCAACTGCTGAAGCCCCCACTCCCCAGAGCTCACGCCCTGCAACACAGGAAGCCAGCGCAATGAGAAGCTTGCGCATCACAACTAGGGAAAAGCCCGAGCCGCAGCAAAGACCCGGCCAGACAGTAAATAAGTCAAAGTATTTAAAAAACAGAGGTAAAAAAAGAAAAGGACCTATGGGCACTTCCCTGGCAGCCCAGTGGCTAAGACTCTGAGCTCCCAATGCAGGTGGCCTGGGCTCAGTCCCTTACCAGGGAACTGGATCCCACACGCTGCAGCTAAGACCCGGCAAGACAAATAAGCAAACAGATTAAAAATAAATATTAAAAAAACAAAAATTATGTCACCTTTGTTCTGTTCTCTGTGGCTGTTACCAGTTTACGTCTCACCAACAGCATAGGAAGGTTCTTTAAAAAAAAAAAACAACTATGGGTAGTCCTGTCTTTTCTTTTTCTTCTGTATCATTTTCAGTATAGATAGTTGGCTAACACAGTAAGAAAGGATACATAACTAGAGAACAGTATGGAAATTCCTTTAAAAAAAAAACACTAGGAATAAAAATGTCGTGTGACCCAGCAGTCCCACTATTGGGCATATATCCTGAGAAAACCGTAATTGAAAAAGACACATGTACCCTCCTGTTCATTGTAGCACTATTAACAATAGCCAGAACACGGGAGCTACCTAGAGGTCTGTCGACAGATGAATGGATAAAGAAGTTGGGGTACATAGACACAGTGGACTATTACTTGGGCGTTAAAAGGAACACAGTTGACTCAGTTGTACTGAGGTGGATGAACCTAGAGCCTATTATACAGAGTGAAGTGATGAGAAAGACTAATACCGTATATTAATACATATACATGGAATCTAGAAAGATAGTACTGATGAGCCTATCTGCAGGGCAGCAGTGGAGATGCAGACGTAGACAACAGACTAGTGAACACATGAGGGGAAGGAGCAGGTGGGACGAACTGAGAGAGTAGCACTGAAATGTGTGCGTTACTATATGTAAAGTTAGATAGCCAGTGGAAATTTGTCATACGACAGAGGGAGCTCAAACCTGATGCTCTGTGATAACCTAAGTGGTGGAATGGGGTGGGAGGGATGGATAATAATGAAAACATTATTATTATCAATATTATTTTTATTACAATATTCAAGGAGAAGGGGACTTACATATACCTGTGGATGATTCATGTTGATATATGGCAGAAATCAACGCAATAGTGTAAAGCAATTATCTTCCAATTAAAAATTAATAAATTTTTTAAAAAAGAAAGTTCCTTGGTCATTTGTGTTTCTTTGAATGCCACTGTCTCCTTTCTGTGTTTGTAGCAAGTTCCAGTTTAAGGAAATGGTGTTTTCTCAGCTCTCCTACTTACTCAGTTGCAGACATAACATGCTCTCCTTGTACCTGCTTTGAGTCTTGCTGAATTCCCAAGCATCTCCAGTTTATCAGACTTCTGAGCTCATGGGGCTTCACATACAGTGTGCGTGGGTGCAGACACCGAGGACAGTGGAGGACATTTATACTACATGCATCTTCTCGGCTCACGTGCATGCTTCATTGTCCTGTCAGACTTTTGCTTATAAAACAGGTTCAAAGATAAAATTAATAAGAATTTAGAGGTGGCGATAGCAGAGCATTCACCCACACATGGGGCCCTTCTGATGCCCATGAAACCAGTCCTGTTTACAAGACTGGATGGCGAGGCTTCCACAGAGCCCAAGGGCAAGAATAGCACGGAGCTGCACAGATCCTCTGAGCTAGGCGGTCGATTGTTACAGAATGCTCTTCCTTACCCGCTCTCCTTTCTGCCTGCCTGATCCATTCATCCATTCTTCATTCATCACAAGTTTACTGAGACTTGGTGTCAGATGGTGATGAAGAGCATACACTCTGAAACCAGATAACTTGAGTTTGAATCCTGGTTCTTAGACCAATAATCTGTGTGACTTTAGGCAAGTTACCCTGTGTCTCAGTTTTCCCATATGAAATATGGGGATAATAATGTTCTATCTTACAGGACTGTTACATGGACTAAATAAATTACATGTGTGAAGCAGATAGTACAGTCATCTGATCATAATAAGCACTATAGACACATTCCTATTATTATCATTATTATTATGTGCCAGGCATATTCTAGGGATACAGCAATACACAGAAATAGTCAACAACCTCTGCTCTCACAGAGCTTACACTTTGGTGGTGACATCTGGGGTGCATTATTCTTTCTTTAATGGAGAAAACACAGCGTTTCCACTACTTTTCTGGTCTGACGGTTACCAGAGCTCCCTTTAACTCCAAGTTCAAAGTTGCCAGGAAAGGTTCTAATTGGCCTGATTTGGACCAATCGTCTGTGGTTAGTAGGGGCAGGGGGCAGGGTCCCATTGTTTAAAATTGCTGCTCTCATGGTAACCCTGTAGATGGATGTGGTAGGAGTTAGAAACCCGGTGGCCCAGCGGCTAGGACTCTTTCCTGCCAGCGCAGGGCATCCAGGTTTGACCCCTGGTCAGGGAACTAGATTCCACACGCTGGAAATAAGCCCCTGCGAAACTAAATAAGTGACTATGTTTTTAAATAGTTTAAGTAAATAAAAGCAGACTGAACAGACACAGCAAAGTAGTACATCGTCAAGTAAATAAAAGTGGACTCAACAGACACAGCAAAGTAGTACATCATCTTAGTCATTCGACTCTTGGCTTTCTTTTCTTGTATAAAATGTCCAGCGTCTTATCCCCGGTAAGGCCGGCTCCAGAACTTAGGACCAGCGGCTCAGCTTTCCTCACCGCTCTTCTTTCTCTGATGCCTGCTTCTCCCCTTTATGGCGGCAGGCCTGGGGCCATATCCACAGAGGGTCCAGGAAAGACTGCGGGCCACTGTCTGGTCCAGGTGATTTCTTACTCCCTCTCAGCCCACTGCTTCTCACTTGTCTGGGCCCACAAAGCCACCAACTTAAGGAACTCACGTTCAACACCCAGGCTTAAAGCCCACAGGGAGCCCTGGACAGTATGGAACACTCTCTGAGGCCCCAAAAGAGAAAGGAACCAGGCAAGGTCGCCTGGAAACTAGGCATCAGGTCAAGAACACAATCGGGGTCTTCCTCTCCCTACGATTCAGCCCTCCCTGAAGAATCTTTCTGCTGTTAGCTGTTATTTTGCAGTCTTTCTCCTTTATGATCTAGACTTTGCTCCATCTCCTAACCTGCATGGCAGTAGCTGTGTGGACCCTTTCTGGAATGATTCCTCCCCCACTCCACTCCAGCCTACTGATTCCTGTGCACCCTGTGTCCAGGCTCTTGGTACCTGCTGCCTCTGCTAGCCAGACGCTCATTTCCTTTGGGAAGGGGCTGAGGTCAGCGGTTAATGAATGGGGGAAGCAGAATGAAGGGAGAGAGGACAGCTGTCTTCAGTGTCACAGTGGTCAGTGACTGGGGAAAGACTGATTTAGGGCAGTTGGGGCCACAGATGCTAGCAGATCAGATTAAGAAATTAAACAAGGAATGGATTCAGCCTTAATTTCTGATGAAAGTCAAGGTGAGAGTGGGCCAGTGCATGGAGACTCTGGGTAGAGGGTGAAAAAGTCAGAAGAAGGGCCAAGATTTAGGTTCTTATTCCAGTACTGAAGAGTGCTCTCAGGGAAGTCATCTGACCTTTCTGAGCCTCAGCTTTTTCAACTTAAAGATGACTCCTGGCTTCATGAGACGACAGTGAGGCTGTAGGACAGGCAAGCACAGCGTAAGCGCATGGCTTCGGTGTCAGACAGACCTGAATGTAAACTCAGCCCCGCTTTTAACTAGCCATGTGACCTCTTAGGCATGCTGCCTCGCTGCTCTGAATCTTTATTTCCTCATCTGTGAAATGAGAACATTAATTATATATATAGCTCATAGGGTTTGGGGATGTTTCAATGAAATCTTACATGAATAATAATTAACACAGAGGCTTGGCATGTAGTAACTGCTCAATAAATGGTTGCAAGGTATAGCGACTCCAAGGAACAAAGCTTAAGCTTAAAAAGAGCAATTTATTCAAAAGCTCTTGAACCTTCCCTCTTTCCTACCACATCCCTATTTCAATATTCCACAGCAATTTGGGAACCTGACAATCATAAATGTTTATGGATGGAATAAGCTATATCTGAAGGTAGTAAATTCCTTGTTCCCAGAGAAAAGCCAACAAAAGCTAGGAAATGTCTTGGAGGGCACATGGCAGAAAGGATTCAACTGATAGAGTGAAGGGAGGAGGGCACTGGGTTATAGCAATCTTTTCCAGATCCTCTCTCACACTGCCCACCCACCCCTAGGTCTAGGGAGGGTGGTGACCACTGAAAATTCTCATATGGACAATGGTGGCTCAGACAGCAAAGCATCTGCCTACAACGCGGGAGACCTGGGTTCGATCCCTGGGTCTGGAAGATTCCCTGGAGTAGGAAATGGAAACCCACTCCAATACTCTTGCCTAGAAAATCTCATGGACAGGGGAGCCTGGTGTCCATGCGTTCGCAAAGAGTCGGACACAACTGAGCGATTTCACTTTCTTTCTAAAGAAAATCCTGCTGAGAATTGGCTGTCCAGAAAGTCCACTATAAACAGGTCTCTGTCAGCACACATGCCTGTGTTTGGATTTCATATTTGTACAGTAGGGGACTAATCGTACAAGAGAAAATGGCACAGACAGCTGGCCAGTGGCCTCCTTCAGTGAAAGCCTGGCCAAGAGAGGGGTCTTCAGTGATCAGTGAGAATCTCCCAGCCAGAGATAAGCCTTCTCAGGATCAGGAATGAGAAGCTCAGGGAAGCAGTTCACAAACCTCACCTCCTGGGCCTTCTCAGATACCCAGACCAGACACCAGAGGTGAGTCATCTGACCAGTCACCACCACAGACTGGTCATCTGATCAAGTGGTTCTCCGCTCGGGGAGGGAGAGGTAGAGCATAGTTCCTTGAGGGGTATGGCATAACCTCTGAAGGAAGTTTTGCTTTAAAACCCATACTCAATAATTTCACTTTTGACAAATAAACACAAATCCCCTTTTCTTTTACTCCATGAACCACAGAGTGAAGGTGAAGTCGCTCAGTCGTGTCCGACTCTTTGCGACCCTGTGGACTGTAACCTACTAGGCTTCTCTGTCCACAGGATTCTCCAGGCGAGAATACTGGAGTGGATTGCCATTTCCTTCTCCAGGGGATCTTCCCGACCCAGGGTTCGAACCCGGGTCTCCTGCATTGGAGGCAGACGCTTTAACCTCTGAGCCACCAGTGAAGCCCGAACCACAGAGTAAAGCTCAACAAAAACGTCTTGGCTAGAGGAGCTGTTTCTACCTAACCCCACTGGCCGAGAAAATCCCAAAATGTTGTGGGAGAGAGAATGTTCCCCTGGAAGGTCCATATCATTATCTCCAGGGACTTGAAACTTTTCTATTCCTCCAAAGTGAGTATGTATTCAAATGAGTCAAGTAACTCTGACCTAGAACAAGCAATGTTTTACAGAAGAAGGGAGAAATGACAGCAAAGGGAAGGGATTTGCCCAAGGTCAGAAGTGCCTTTGATTAACTGAGTTACAATTAAACCTCATCTTTTCTCATTAAGTCCAGGACTCCTTAGTGCATTGATTGAGATGAATGTGGCGTTCGAAGACAATATGAGCAATGGCGTTTAGAATCTTAAGTCATTAGGTAAAGACAAGAAGTCAAGGTTGGGGATGGCTCCTCTTGGGGTCAGCAGGTTAGCTCAGCTACTTAGCCCCTGAGTAACTTGAATTACATCCGAATTCTTAAGAAGGGGCAAGTTTGCTCTAGCTGTTGTGCTTCCCCATCAAGCTATGATCAGTAAAATCTAATGATGCCATAATTAAGAACATAAGTCCTAACCATCTTTCATGGTGACTAACGAGGAGTTTTCATGGTGACTAAAGAGGAGTTTTTATTTTATTTTCTTCCCAAAGTAACCACTCTCCAAACTGTGTTTTATCATTCCACCCCTTTTCTTTATAGGCTTCCTTGGTGGCTCAGGTGTAAAGAATCTGCCTGCTATGCATAGATTTTAATTTATTATTTAGTTTTACCTACTTTTGAATTTTTGTAGATGTATGCCATCGAATTTTTTTCACTTAACATCATGCTCAACAGATTCAATGTTATTGAGTGGCTATAACTTATTTTTTTCGTTATGCAATATTCCATGGTATGAATGGAATATTTTTTACTTATATATTATAGATGGACATCTGTGTTTTGGCTAATTTTTGCCTATTATAAACAATGTCATTGTAAACATCCTTAACTACAATTGCAAGTGGGGAAGATTCTCTCTAAGTTACATACATAGCAACGGAATTATTAGGTCATAGGTTATGCAGATGTTCAACTTTACTAAGTAATGCCACCTGTTTCCAAATTACTTTTACCAACTGATACATTCATTCACAGTGTATGAAAGTTCCTTTGCTCCACATGCACACCAACATTTGATATTGATTAAGTTTTAACTCTTGCCATTCTGGGAGGTATGAAATAGTACTACACTATGGTACATATTTGCATCCTCATTACTGAAATGAAATATATTTTAATGTGTTTTTGAGTCATCTGTGTTTCCTTTTCAGTGAAATTTCTATTTTTTTGTCCATTTTTAATTGGGTTGTTTATTGTTTCTTATTGATTTGTAGATCTTCTTTATATAACCTGAATATTAACTCTTTATCATTTCCATGTATTTCCCTATTTATGACTTATCTATATTATTTTTAGATAAACAAAACTTATAACTATTAACATACTTAAATGTATCAGTCTTTTTCTTTATTATTTGTCTCTCTTGTTTTAAAAATATACATATCCTTGAATAAAATTACTCTGTCATCTAAATTTCTAAGAACTGTGTACTTTTACTCATATAGGTCTAACCAATCTGGTTAAAGACTGATTTAAGAGTCTATCATGTTTTAATAAACTACATGAAAAAGCTATAAGAAACACAACTGCTGCTGCTGCTGCTGCTGCTAAGTCGCTTCAGTCGTGTCCGACTCTGTGCGACCCCATAGACGGCAGCCCACCAGGCTCCTCTGTCCCTGGGATTCTCCAGGCAAGAGCACTGGAGTAGGCTGCCATTTCCTTCTCCAATGCCTGAAAGTGAAAAGTGAAAGTGAAATCGCTCAGTCGTGTCCGACTCTTCGCGACCCCATGGACTGCAGCCTACCAGGCTTCTCCATCCATGGGATTTTCCAGGCTAAAGTATTGGAGTGGGGTTCCATTGCCTTCTCCTAAAAAAAAAAAAAAAACTAATGGCAGCTAAACAATATGCTACTAAATAACCAGTGGACCACTGAAGAAATCAAAGAGGAAATTAAAAAATACCTAGAGAAAAATGAAAATGAAAGCACAACAGCCCAAACCTATGAGATGCAGCAAAAGCCTTTCTAAGAGGAAAGTTTACAGCAATACAATCTTACCACAAGATACAAAAAAAATCTCAGATAAACACCTGAACCTTACCCCTAAAACAACCAGAGAAAGAACAAGCCAGACATAAAGCTAGTAGAAGGGAAGAAATCATAAAGATCAGAGCAGCAATAAATGAAATAGAGACGAAGAAAACAATTGAAAAGATCAATGAAACTAAAAGCTGGTTCTTTGGAAAGAAACAAAATGTATAAACCTTTAGCCAGACTCATCAAGAAAAAAAGGAAGAAGACTCAGATCAGTAAAATTAGAAATGAGAAAGAAGTTATAGTTGACGCCACAGAAATAGAGGATCCTAAGAGTCTACTATGAGAAACTGGAGGCCAATAAAAAGGACAATCTGGAAGAAACGGACTAATTCTTAGAAAAGTACAGTCTCCCAAGACTGAAGAAATAGGAAAAAAAGAACAGACCAATTACAAGCACTGAAACTGAAACTATGCTTAAAAAACTTTCAGCAAAGAAAAGTCCAGGACTTGATGCAATTCTATCAAACTTTTAGAGAAGAGCTAACACTTTTCCTTCTGAAACTGGTCCAAAAAATTGCAGAGGAAGGGAAACTTTCAAACGGATTCTATGAGGCCATCTTCACCTTGATACCAAAGCCAGACATAGATACCATACACAGACAAAAATTACAGACCAATATCACTGATGAACATAGACGCAGAAATCCCCAACAAAATACTAGCAAACAGAATCCAGCAATAAATTAAAAAGATCATACACCAAGATCAAGTGGGGTTCACCCCAGGGATGCAAGGATTTTCCAATATGCACAAATCAATCAGTGTGATACACCACATAACAAATTGAAGAATAAAAATCATATGGTCATCTCAAACAAGAAGAAGACTATCATGTTTTACTTAAGATTAGCTAATTGTCTCAGTACCACATGTTGAAAAATCTATCTTTTCACTGAAATGAAATAAATTTTACTGCTCTGCAGTAAAATTAATGCCACTCTGTCTTAATTACTATACATTTATGATAATTCTTGATACTTTCCCAGGCAAGTCTCTTTTTCTTCCTTTTCAGGAATGTAATAGTTTTCAACAGAGGCACAAAAACAGTTTAGGGGGAAAAATTCATCAATTTCCAGGGGAAAAAATTCATCAGTTTCCGAGGGGAAAAATTCATCAATTTCCAGGAAAAAAAATGTGATTTTTATTATACTTACATGGAAATTCTCAATTTGACAGATTAGATATGTTTATGATTTTGAATCTTCCAATTCATGAACATAATATATGGTTTCATTTATTTAGAACTTGTTTCTGTCAACAAAAACTTAATCAGTCAAACTAAAAAAGAAATGGGAAATTTTATTCAAGCAAATTTGAGGATTATAACCTGGGAAGAGCATCTCAGAAAGCTCTGAGAACTGTTCCATGCATTAGAACTCAAGGAACAGTTATGTAAGTTTTTGAGACAGAGGACTATGTATCAAAGAATATATATAGGGCTTCCCTGGCTCAAATGGTAAGGAATCCTCCTGCAATGCAGAGACCTGGGTTCCATCCCTGGATCGGGAAGATTCCCTGGAGGAGAGCATGGCAACACAATCCAGTATCCCAGTCAGAGGAGCCTCTCAGGCTACAGGGTTTTTTTTGGCAAAATGTGGGATCTTACTTCCCCAACAGGGGTGTGCCCATTGCAGTGGAAGCACAGAATCTTAACCACTGGACCACCAGGGAAGCCCCAAATGACGTATTATTGGCAGTTTACACAATCCAGATCTAAGCGGCATCATAGTAGGTCATGTGACCTCTCACAAGCTCAAGAAGGAATGTTTTCTTTTAAGTTGTATTTTTTTTTTTTTTTTACTTTACAATATTGTATTGGTTTTGCCATACATCAACATGAATCTGCCACCGGTGTACACGTGTTCCCCATTCTGAACCCCCCTCCCACCTCTCTCCCCATCTCATCCCTCTGGGTTGTCTCAGTGCACCAGCCCCAAGCATCCTGTATCATGTATCAAACCTGGACGGGCGATTCGTTTCACATATGATATTATACATGTTTCAATGCCATTCTCCCAAATCATCCCACCCTCGCCCTTTCCCACAGAGTCCAAAAGACTGTTCTATACATCTGTGTCTCTTTTGCTGTCTCGCATACAGGGTTATTGTTACCATCTTTCTAAATTCCATATATATGTGTCAGTATACTGTATTGGTGTTTTTCTTTCTGGCTTACTTCACTCTGTATAATCAGCTCCAGCTTCATCCACCTCATTAGAACTGATTCAAATGTATTCTTTTTAATGGCTGAGTAATACTCCATTGTGTATATGTACCACAGCTTTCTTATCCATTCATCTGCTGATGGACATATAGGTTGTTTCCATGTCCTGGCTCTTATAAACAGCGCGTAAGTTGTATTGTTGATGCTGGGAAAAAGGTTGCTCGTTATGGCTGAGCCAGTATTCCTGCTGATGGAGGAGGTTGGTCAATGCATAACGCAAATGCACAATGAACAGTGAGAGGAGAAAGTGAAAGTGAAGTCGCTCAGTTGTGTGACTCTTTGCCACCCATGGACTGGAGCCACCAGGCTCCTCCGTCCATGGGATTCTCCAGGAAAGAGTACTGGAGTGGAGAGACGAGGTCAAAGGGCAGAGAGGAATGTTTTACATTTAAATGTTTCTTGTCTTGACATAAAATATTAATTTTATTTCACAGTTCAATAGTTTTATCATTTTTCTCCATGTGTTAAAAAGAAGTTCCTACCTACTTTATATTTGTTGATGATATTGTAAGTAATATCCTGTTTATTGCATTTTCTACTTGTTTCTGGTAGTTAGAAATACAACTGATTTTTGTTCCTGGATTTTGTATCTTATTGACTACCAAATTCTCTTTGAGGTATTCCATGTAGACAAGCATATGATCAGCAAATAATGATAGCTTTGCTTCATCTGTTTCAATCCTTAAACATTTTATACTTTTTTTCCACTTACTGCCACGGTTAAGACCTCCAGTACAAAGTTGAATGAAAAATCATGATTTTGGGGCATCCATGTCTTATTCCTGATCTTAGAGAGAAATGTTTTCAAAATTGTATCATTAATATTGCTACTGTTACAGATTTTTGGTAGATCATCTTCTTAAGACTAAGGAAGTTCTCTTTCTCTTTTATTCGTCACTTAATAAAAGGATTTTCTATTTGTTTTGCTTTTGCAAGTATGTTTTTTTAATCTTCCCAGCATAAGTTTTCCTATTTATCTTTCTTTTTTTAAAGCTCTGTTCAGGTATAATTTACATGCCATATGATTCACCCATTTAAAGGATGCGATTCGATGTTTTTTAGTAAATTTCCAGAGTGTGTAATCATCACCACAATTCAGTTTTAGAAGATTTCCACAATCCCCCAAAGGCCCCTCATGTTCATTTTCAGTCAATCCTCAATCCCCAGGCACACCACCATACTACTTCCCATATCCATAGCTTTACCTTTTGTGGATATATTATATAAATGGAACCATAAAATATGTGATCTTTTTCCACTTGACTTTTTTCACTTAGCATAATATTTCTGAAGTTCATCCATGATTGTAGCATGTATAAATGGCTCATTCTTCTTACTGATGCTGTATTATATATAGTGTATGGATAGAGCATGTTATATTTTTTCTCACTCATCAGTTAATGGGCATTTGTATTGTTTCCATGTTTTGACTTTTATGAATAATGTTGCTATGAACTTTCCTGTACAAGTGCTTTTGTGGACACATGTTTTCATTTATTTTGAGTCAGTGTCTACTAGTCAAATTACTAGGTTGTTAAACATAAATTTATATACAAACTTTTTAAGAGACTGCCAAGTTATTTTCCAAAGTGAATACATTATTTTACATTCCTGTCAGCAAACTATGAGGATTCCAATTTCTGCACATTCCTTCCCACAGTTGTTATTGTCTGTCTTTTTGATTATAGTCATCCCAGTGGGTATGAAGTGGCATCTCCTTGTGATTTCAATTTGCATTTTCCTAATGACTAGTGATGTTAAGCATCTTTTAATGTGCTTATTAGCTATTCATACATGTCCTTTGGTGAAATGTCTATCCAAATCTTTTGTCTATCTAAAAAATTGGGTTGTTTCCCTTCTTGAGTTGTAAAAGTTCTCTATATTTCAACACAAGACCTCTATCAGAATTATGACTTACAAATATTTTCTCCCAGTTTGTGGTTTATCTTTTCATTTTATTATTAGTGTCTTTCCAGGTACCAGTTTTTAAAATAATTTTATTCACTTTTATTTTCGGCCGTGCTGGGTCTTTATTGTCTCTCGGGGGCTTTCTCTAGCTGCAGGACTGCTCCTCACTGTCATGCACAGGCCGCTCGTTGCGGTGCTCCTCTTGCTGGGAAGCACAGAGGCTGAGTATCTGGAGCACACAGGCTCAGTAGTTGCGGTAAGCGGGCTTAGTTACTATGCATCATGTGGAATCTTCCTGTTTGTTTGTTTTTTTTAATCAAATTTGTTAGTCACTCAGTCGTATCTGATTCTTTGTGGTCCCATGGACTGCAGCCCACCAGGCTACCCTGTCCATGGAATTCTCCTAGCAAAAATGCTGGAGTGGGTAACCATTCCCTTCTCCAGGGGATCTTTCTGACCCAGGGCTGGAACCTGGGTCTTCTGCACTGCAGACAGATTCTTTCCCATCTGAGGCACCAGGGATCAAACCCTTGTTCCCTGTATTGGCAGCTGATTCTTGCCAACTGTGCCACCAGGGAAGTCCTAAAGTACATTTTTTTTAAAATGACTTTTATTATGTATTTTACTCTTTTTCTTTTCTGGCTGTGCTGTGTGCCTTTGGGGATCTTGGTTCCCCCACCAGGGACCGAATCTGGGCCCTTGGCAGTGAAAGCCCAGAGTCCTAACACCTGGACCACCGGGGAATTCCCCTAACTTTTTTATTGTCAAATTTATCAATTTTGTTCTTTTATGGATTTTTATCAATTTTCTTCTTTGGTGTCACATCTAAGAACTCTTTGCCTAATCCAAAGTCAAGAAAACTTTCTCCAATGTTTTTTCTAAAATTTTTATAGTTTTAACTCAAATTTTGGTCAACGATCCCCTTTGAATGAATTTTTGTGTGAGTTAAGAGTATAAATTAATTTTTCTCCATGTGAATATCCAAGTTTTCTGGCACCATTTGTTGAAAAAGCTTGTTATTCTTTTCTAATAACCCTACTGTGAACAGAGAAGGAGGATCTATGAAAGTAATCCTTTCTGTTTGTAGAGATTTGCTTTATGACCCAATGACTGTTTGATTTTTATAAACGTCCAACATGTGCCTATAAAGAATGCATATTCTGTAAATGAGTGCAGTATTATATACGCATATATGTATCAGTTCAGTTCAGTTCAGTTGCTCAGTCGTGTCTGACTCTTTGCGACCCCATG
>SJYX01006978.1:0-27270 GCA_006410675.1 Oreotragus oreotragus
TGGAGGCATTTTTTTTTTGACTATTTAGAGTGTAGCCCAATGCTCAGAGAAGTACAGTTGTTCAGTAAATATCTATTTATTGATAGAATAAACAAATGAAAATAGTTAACCTAGAGAATGTGCTGGTGGTGAATGTACGGAAAAGATATATCCTGTGGATTTCATTAATAAGGTAGTTTTACTATCAAAAATATTTAAAACATACATAAAGGAAATGGCAGACAGCAATTTAACAAATATCCATCTATTTAAAACAAAGAACTATGAATATTAATATTCTGTTTATTTCTTTGAGAACTGGTTTTCTTTCAGAATTAAGAATAGGGCTTCCCAGTGGCTCAGTTGATAAAGAATCCTCCTGCAATGCAGGAGACCCAGGTTTGATCCCTGGGTGGGAAAGAGCCCCTGGAAAATGAAATGGCAACCCATTCCAGTATTCCTGCCTGGAAAATTCCATGGACAAAGAAACCAGGCAGGCTACAATCCACAGGACTGCAAGGAGTTGGACATGACTGAGTGAGTGGGCACACACACACACACACACACACACACACACAGCTAACTGAACAGCATTGCTACTGTAGTTACCCTTCTGCAATGTGTTCTTTAGATGTCATTTTAAAATCTATTAATGTTGAAATGTATAAATCTAGTTAATTTATTTTAACTTGTACAGAATATTCGGTAGTGTGCATATCTTTAGTTATATTGCACATTGCCAAATTACTCTTCCAAATGTTTCAAAAATTGAATTTCAAACAATAGTATAGTACGTCTGATTTTATGTTTCCCCACATCATTATCACTACTTATTATCACTGAAATTTAACACTTTTGCAAATCTAGTTATTATGAATTTTGGGTGTATTGTTTCCAAAGGTAGATAGAGTTTTACAGCATAACTAAGTCCTATTCTTGCTCATTTTCCTCAACTCCATAAAAGCAAAAGAGCCCCCAAACTATTTATGGATCAAATCAGCTGTCAGAGCTCTCAATTATTTAGTTTAACAGCTTTAAGATACACAGTAAATAGTACCTTGAGGGTTGTTTTATACAGTCTTGCTCTTTGTTGGAGCTGTTAGAAACAGAATGGGAACACTTTTTTACATAAAAAGTGTAGACCACAGATAAGAAATTGATTATTTTCTGTATGATTTGTAAGGCAAGCTCCTAACATCTCTTTTTATTACTTGATTAAGAGATAATGGGCCAGATTACTCAAAGCAATAATAGGTTGTTTTCAGATTCTAATAAATAAAGTTATTTTAATGATGATTACTACATTTTATATTTGCAATAAAAAACAACTCATAAATATCCAATTGTACTATTAACATAAGCTTCAGTTTTCTGCTAATGTAAAAATCTAGTAATTAGCACTAGAATCATTCTCTGAAATTAAGAAATACTGTAGATAAACAGGGATTAAGAATGCCATTTATTTCTTAACATTCTAAAGGCAAATATATCTACCTATTATCCTTTTCAATAACCTGACACAATGACAATGGAATAAAAGGTTGTCACAGTGTAATAGTACCTGACTGAAAGATTAATACTGAGGTGAAGCGGGAGCATTTATCAAAAATAAGTGTCGAAGTGGAATGGAAATGGTTATTTTTTTCAAAGTGAGAGACATTGATCCTGTGATAATGTTCTATGAAAATAACTTTATTTCTGTTACACCAATTGACTGATTTTGACACAATTATTTTTTAAAAATAAAATTTGATGGGCTATACTTCATTTCGTTTCTTAGGGATTTATTTGCTCACCTGTGCTTCTGTATAAGATCGACAGGCATCTTCACCCCGACAGGCCCTGTGCACCCCTCACTCTCCCCTCATTCCAGATCTGACCTTTCATCTCCCTTTATTCATATTCACTGAGTTACACCAAGGAGCCCTAGGTCAGTGACGGTTTTCATAACGGATACCAGCCTGAGCATTTCCTTCCTTTTTAGATGTTTGTGGATCAAAACAGTTGTCAAAGCTCTCAATCATTTAGTTTATTTTAACAACTTTCAGATACATGCTAAGTAATAACTTAAGGCTTGTTTTGTACTATCTTGTGTCTCATCTATCAGTTTCCGATAGATGAGGATTTGGAAAGGGTCAAGAGTGAAACACTACCTTTCATGGTTGCCTCACTGGAGTCTGGAGAAAGGGCAATACTCTACAGCTTCGCTCTCACCCCTATTTATTGTTACAGCTGGAAATGTAGCATCAGTTCAGTTCAGTCGCCCAGTCGTGTCCAGCTCTTTGCGACCCCATGAATCGCAGCACGCCAGGCCTCCCTGTCTATGACCAACTCCCGGAGTTCACTCAAACTCATGTCCATCAAGTCAGTGATGCCATCCAGCCATCTCATCCTCAAGGGTGGGAGGTGGGAGGGGGATTTATGTTTGGGAGTTCGTGTACACCCGTGGCAGATTCATATCAATGTATGCCAAAACCAATAGAGTACTATAAAGTAAAATAAAATAAAATGGAAGCTCTAAAAAAAAAAATTAAAAAAAAAAAAAAAGTAGATGGGATGTGAAAAAATAAAAAAATTTAAAAAGTTAGCAGTTTCACACAGACATCAGGATTTGTATACAGTATGTTTTCAATAAATAACCCTTCAATGAATTGCTAAAAGAATCATGTTCACAAATACATGATAATTTTTTAAATTATTTTTTACAGTATCTGAGCAAGCTGCCTGGGATTCTGATCACTTCAGATTTTCCTTCCATGAGGCTGAAAATGTTTCTTCAGTTTGGGAATCTAGCCTAGAAAAATCTCTGGGTAAAATAGGAATGTGTCTATTTTCTATAGAGGGGCTGGTCTGTACTTGGATAATCCTTGGAAAGACTCTCACGGGAGTCTCAATTTAAATGGCCCTTGTAGATAAGGGAAATTTCAACTCTACAGAACTTAATTTTTTATGTTATAAAAGGCAATTTTCTGAACACATGAGAGAGTTCATCATTATATTTGGTTCATTCTTCCTATAGTTGTATTTTTTTCAAAAATACCTGCTGTCCTTATTAGTGAGGTTAAAAAAAATAGAGTTCATTTTTAAATTATATAACACAATTGACATTGTCCCAATAAATCTTGACCTGTTTTAGGTTTAATGCTTTACACTGACTCCTGCCCACCCCCCCCCCAGACGCCCACGAGCAAATGACACAGAAATGCGCTTCTAGAATTCCAATTCCAATCCTTGGTCGCACATGAGCGGTATTTTAGTACAAATCATACAAAAGTAAGGGACAGTCATTGGTCTTACGAAAATACAATAAAAGTATACAAAGTGTCGTTTACAGTAAGACATTTGCTGTATAATACTCTACCAGCCCTTCTATCATATGTAACCAGTGGTGATCAATAAACATTAATTAATAATAATGATCACTTGAAAAAAGCCATTGAAATTGCTTCAAGGCATGAACTATAATAAATGATTGGTATGTAAATTGCGTTTCACCTGAGGGAGAAACTGGTAAACAAAGGCAATACACACTGCTTCCAGGTGATCATCAGCTTTCTGTGGCTCATAAGGTGGTTTTCTTTCTTTGTACCATGGGGTTTTATATCTTGAGCCTCGCACACCGCCCACCTCCTGTGTAAAATTTACACAAGCATTGAAAGATTGTGGAATATCCAAGGAAATCATTTTTCAGTCGATTGAGTTCTTAATGGAAAAAGCTCTCTGAATGCTGTCTTACAAATTAGAAGATCCCCTGCTTTCTAAATAGTTCAATTGAAACCAGCTTTGTATTTATCCTTCAGGTCATTCAGGCTGAAATGTTGTTAAGTCTTAAGACTAAAAGTCAGACTTTAAAAGGTAAAATGTCAAGTCCTTTTAGGCTTCAGCTGACCTTTTAAACCAGATTAGGGATTTGAAGCATTACACATGGATTTCTACATTTTATATCCCCATATTTAACAAATGATCAAATATAACTCCCAAGAATACTATTTTTACAAGTTTGACATTTCAGGTCTGAGAGGTGGCTGGCTGACTCTTTTTACATAAATTTGCTGGTGGGGGAATACTTTAGTTTCAGTGAATACTTCGGTTTATTCTATCCCTATTTCTTTGAAGAAACTGTGTATATTTTACAGTATGGTAGAGAAAAACCAACGCCTTAAAATAGTGACTAAAAGACTGCAAAACTGAGAGGTCTTTGCATATCTTTAATTCAAGACTTAAAACAGTAATAATACATACTTAATCTATTCTTTGCAGTGATAATTAAAGTGAAAAAAAAATGCATGTCTCCAATCATAAATTTCTTGGGGACTTACTAATCTGTGTGTTCTCCACGGGGTTTTGCCCACCAATAATTTATAGAAATGGTCCCCAAACATTTTGGCACCCTGGACATATATACCTTCAGCACAATGGCACCTAGCACATTTCAGACTGAAAAATGATTGCATGAACTGGAGTTAGTGAGATGTACAATTTCAAATAAGTGAAATAAGTAGAAACAAGCTAACACTGCCTTCCTTGATCCCTACGTGGCTTCACACAACTCTGCTCACTCCTCATCTTTTCATGACGTCAAGACAATAATCACAGTGATGGATTAAGCTTTTGCCAGACTATAGAGTTTTTTTTTTTGCAAACTTCCTTTTTACCTAAAACTCCAGAACAACTCCATACTGCAGATATGCTCCTGAATCTCCAAGAAAATCTCTCTCCCATAAAATGATTGTTATTTTAATGAAGGAGACGTCTGTATAAAGCATCATGGCCAGAGCAGTGTTTAAGGGCAAGAAATGAGTTTCAGTAAGGGCGTGAAGACTGTTGTTTTTCAGTCACTAAATCATGTCCAACTATTCACAACCCCATGGACTGTAGCACACCAGGCTTTCCTGTCCTTCACCATCTCCTGGAGTCTGCTCAAACTCATGTCCACTGAGATGGTAATGCTATCCAGCCATCTCATCCTCTGTCGTCCCCTTCTTGCCCTGCCCTCAGTCTTTCCCAGCATAAGAGACTTTTCCAATGAGTTGGCTCTTCGTATCAGGTGGCTGAAGTACTGGAGCTTCAGCTTTAGCAACACTCCTTCCAATTAATACTCAGGGTTGATTTCCTTTAGGATTAACTGGTTTGATCTCTTTGCAGTTCAAGGGACTTTCAACTGTCTTCTCCAGCACCAGAATTCCAAAGCATCAATTCTTCAGCACTCAGCCTTGTTTATAGTCCAACTCTCCCATCTGTATGTAACTACTGGAAAAACCATAGCTTCAACTATATGTACCTTTGTTGGCAAAGTGGTGTCTCTGCTTTTTAATACACTGTCTGGGTTTGTCATATCTTTTCTTCCAAGGAACAAGCGTTTTTTAACTTCATGGCTGTGTCATCATCCTCAGTGATTGGGAGCCCAAGAAAGGAAAATCTGTCACTGTTTTCACTTTTTCCCTTCTATATGCTGTGAAATGATGGGACTGGATGCCATGACCTTAGTTTTTTGAATGTTGAGCTTTAAGCCAGCTTTTTTTATTCTGCTCTTTCACCCTCATCAAGAGGCTCTTTAGTTCCTCTTCACTTTCTGCCATTAGAGTGGTATCATCTCCATATTTGAGACTGTTGCTGTTTCTCCTGGCAATTTTAATTCCAGCTTGTGATTCATCCAGCCTGGCATTTTTGCATGATGTACTCTGTGTATAAGTTACATAAGGGAGAAAGGAAAAGATATACCCAACTGAATGCACAGTTCCAGAGAATAGTAAGGAGAGATAAGAAAGCCTTCTTCAGTGAACAATGCAGAAAAATAGGGGAAAACAATAGAATGGTAAAGATTGGAGAAGACTGAATTACTCACAAATGACATTATTTCTTTAAAAGGGAAATCAATAAAAAAGGGCCAGTTGAGGCATCCATTGAGTGTTTCTGGATCATTTTCTATGGCTATGGCCAGACTTCTGGGGGCTACTGAAAAGCCAAAAAAAAAAAAAAAATCAATTGTTGTGAACCCAAATTATCTGAATTTCATTTAGTGAGGGTTTGAAAGGCTCTGGTTGTGTTTCAGCTTTTTATCTTGCTTAAGTCTCTATGTCCTAGAGTATTGTGGATTTTTTCTGGGAATACTAGGTTACACCTCAAAACTCCCTTTGAAATGGATTATTCAGAGTTTTTTGATGGAAAAAAAAAACAGATATTCAAGTTTAAAAAAAAAAACACATTTGACTTGAGTCCTGAAGAATAAATATGAATTCCAGAGTAACATGCAGAAATGTCTCTTTACATTTCAGGGCATGGGATAAGCAAAGATACTTATAAGTAAAGTAGAGAACAAATTTAAGAAATGAGAAAACATTCATTTGTGTGGCTCTGGCTTAACATAGTAATTTAACAAACCAGAAGCTACAGAAAAGAGTTTTGTTTTACCTTGATGGACGTTGTTGAACAAGTGTGAATTACTCTCTGTACATATTATATTTAGAGAGGACTGAAGAGGTAATCTAGTTTGATATCACATTTTTGTGAATAAAAATAATGCCAAAAATAATAGTATGTGAAATACATATTGAGAATACTAGTTGATGACAAAAACCAAAGGCAAAACATCTAAGTCCTGAGTTTACATGTTTTGTTTTTTTCTGTGATATCCAATCTCAGAAAACCAAGGTTGGCTATATAATATATTTCTATGTCAAGGTAAAGAAGCATGCTTAAAAACTATTATGAAACAGTCATTTAAAATAAGTATTATAATTGGAAAATATTACAAAATCTTAATTTCTAGCAATAACAAGATGGCAAGGGCAACTCAACTCACATGAATCAGATAAATGATTTCAGGTCAGTAATTACCCTTCATTTTGGAAGCAGTTCTCTTATGTAGTATTACTGATATCTTTCTCTAAGGAATGCAGCTACGACCATTTTTCTTAGCTTATATTCTTCTACAGTTACAATAATTTGCTCATTTGAAACATACTAAAGGATTATTATCATACTCAAAAGAATATATGTATGTATATACATATATATATAAGCCAGTTATGCGTCCTTCCTTCTCAATTTGCTCATGTCCGACTCTTTGTGACCCTTGGACTGAAGCCCACCAGGCTCCTGTGTCCTTGCAATTTCACAGGCAAGAATACTGGAGTGGGTTGCCATTTCCTTCTCAAGGGGATCTTCCTGACCCAGGGATCAAACTCGAATCTCTTGCTTGGCAGGTGGATTCTTTTCCACTGAGCCACCTAAGAAGCCCCTTCTCGGTTTACCTACTGCTATTTGTTGCTGCTATTGTTGTTTTTGCCAGACTCTTTCATAAACCTGAAAAAAATAGACATTTCACACACAAAAAAAAGTTTCAAAAAGATATTTGATGCACATAGACAGGAATATTGAATAGTTGTTAGTGATCTGTTTTTAATGGATGTTCAAAGCCAAAAAATAGTTAAAACAACATTCATTTGCCTTCAGTGGGACATGAAGATGGAAATTATAGGTTATATCTAAATAATAACTTTCTGAAAGTTGGAGATAAACCAAATATCTGAGGGATTTTGTGGAAATTTCTCTGTTGACCAACTATACACTCATCTTTCCAGGATGATTTATATGCAGTCTTGTCTGATGGAATATAAGAACTTGATCTCTTGAGATGCCTCTCAGAATAGCATTAGAATAATAGATGTGTCAATACTGTCATGAATGTCTACCTCCTTCATTTTCTTTGACCAGTATTAAAATATATTTTAGATGAAAGGAGAATATTGAGATTGCTATCAAGAATGCAAGTACTATATTATTTTCAGATAACCCATGCAAAAGATAAAGGATTTCAGTATCATATAAAAATAACAATAGGTATCCATATGTGGAAGAATTAACTAATAATTATCACCGCAATGCTTCCTGCACTGAAATAAGATAGGTGGTGGATAACTAATGGCAGGGAAGTGAAATAACTTTGCAGTTCTCTACTTGTATTTAATGTAGTAATCACTAGGCAAATAACTATGCCTTTAACAGACAAAGCAACAGAAAATGGGAAAAATAGCCAACGAATACAATCTATCCTCTTTTTGGTAAAAAGTATGAAACAGTAAACAGAGCATTATTTTTTATTTTATATCAAATTAAACAGTACAATGTAGGAGCTGTGAGTTGTGCTGAGAACTGAGAATATAAAGTTATATAAATTACAGCTGAACCTATTGTGGTAATTATATCACAATGTATGTAAATCAAACCATGATGCTATATGCCTTAAAATTATACAGTGATGCATGTTAATTACTTCTCAATAAAACTAGAAAAGAATTTTAAGTACTTAGGCTACATTCCTTGTTCTTAAGAAGCTTAATCCTAATTGTTGTCATCTATCAGGGGGTTGCCAACAAGTAGTGGTATTAAATGTGATATTAGAAGCCCAGAATTTGAAGCTGGAAAGGGATGACTCTTCTGTTCACCACACCAATGGCCTTGGGCAAGTGACTTCACACCCCTGAAGCCCAGTGCCCTCATTTGTACCACAGTTATGTGTGGAGACCTTTTCCACGTAGGTGGTACTCTTGTAGGAATCTCCTGTGTGCCAGTCACTTCAACCTCACAATAACCTTTTCAGCACTCTGATTTTTTGTGGATGAGGAACTCTCTAAACTTTAAGTAACTCATTCCAGATAGGAGAGCTAGTAAGTGATTTGATTAATATTTGAACAAAAACAGT
Organism: Oreotragus oreotragus; assembly: GCA_006410675.1. NCBI lineage: Eukaryota > Metazoa > Chordata > Mammalia > Artiodactyla > Bovidae > Oreotragus > Oreotragus oreotragus. Next base: position 8,684 of record SJYX01006978.1, read on the forward strand.
TTACTTCATACCTGTCCCTTCAATTCAGTTTAGTTCAGTCGTTCAGTCGTGTCCGACTCTTTGCAACCCCATGAATCGCAGCACGCCAGGCCTCCCTGTCCATCACCAACTCCCGGAGTTCACTCAGACTCATGTCCATCACATCAGTGATGCCATCCAGCCATCTCATCCTCGGTCATCCCCTTCCCCTGCGGCCCCCAACCCCTCCCAGCATCAGAGTCTTTTCCAGTGAGTCAACTTTTCACATGAGGTGGCCAAAGTACTGGAGTTTCAGCTTCAGCATCTTTGCCTCCAAAGAAATCCCAGAGCTGATCTCCTTCAGAATCGACTGGTTGGATCTCTTCGCAGTCCAAGGGACTCTCAAGAGTCTTCTCCAACACCACAGTTCAAAAGCATCAATTCTTCAGTGCTCAGCTTTCTTCACAGTCCAACTCTCACATCCANAAGTAAATACTAAACTTGACCTGCTTGGGCCAATATTATTACTGTTGTTGGGGTTACTGATGTTACCATGATTGCTTTCACTATTGCTCCAAGTAGCTTGAATATAGAAGAAAATTATGTTATGTTACATCTTAGTAATACAATTGACTTCACTGAGCACACACAATGAATTTTCTTATTAATTAGACTGACATTAATTTCTAGCAATTAGTAAAAACTAACGTTTCAAAAGTTGCTTTCCTTTTAGAAATTCTATTTTCCTTCAGCACTAATGCATCCTCCTGTTTGGAGGCATTTTTATTTTATTGGCATTTTCACAGGGAAAAAAAAGTAAAAGAGAGCTTGAAGCAAGCAAGGATTGAATTGTGAAGTGGTCAAGACATAGCGAAAATTATATACATAAAGAACAAACTCAGGTATATGCGTTTGCTGATGTTTTCCAGCTTTCAGAATAGCCAAACGTTCATGCTACATAAAAAAATCACCAAAGTATCCCATCAGTTCAATGAAGAAGGAAGAATAATACCTTCCCCAAATTTGGCATGAGTAATTCTGTGTCATTTAGACTGAAAAAAAAACCTGCTTATTTCACTTATTTTAATTTCTTAGCTTGATAAACCTTATTTAGCAATAGAAAGAAAGGGAATGGTGTCATTTCATTCTACAGTGATAAAAACTTGTGTAGTCAAGATGTTCAATCTTTCAGAAAAGCAATTTTTTACCTATAACATGTAGCAAATCTCTCCTTCAAATATAGAAGTGGTGTGAATTTTAATTAAATAATATTGGATAAAATACTCTGAGAACCATGGAGGAAATATGTTTCAGATACCAAGTAATTATTGTTTTATTATTATTATGTCCATCCTGGAAGACCTAAGAGGGTTGATTTCTTTCTTGTAATAATTTCCATTCTTTCCAAATAATTGTTGGTTCAAACATGCTGGCACCACAGTAAAATGTTACAGTCTGCTAGGAACCCTACTTGACACTTATGTCTTCTCTCTCTTTAGTCTTTAAGCTTCAGTCTATATGTTCCCTGCTGTTTGGGCATGTGATTCAGCAATAAGAATTAAAGAATTTCATTTTATTTCTCTAATTAACATCCTACTTCGCTTACTATCCTGTCTAGTTTTTTTTTTTTTTTTTCAGAAAACAAAGAAATTGAAATAAAAGTACATGTTTATAAAATCTGTAGGAATGGAGATTATGATATTTGCATGAACTCGGAAGTTCCAGCTAAATGTGTGAGCTTGGGAGCAAAGGGGAAGGGATGTGTGGGACACACAGGGGTGCTGGTCTTGGTGCTTCCCAGTACTGTAGGCTGAGGGACACAGTGTCTTTTGCACAGACTTGAGAACCAGATTCTGGGTTAAACTCTCTACTGGAGAATGAGATTTCCTTGAAAACTTAGAGGTCATTTCATTGGCTGTCAATGTGTTTGTTCTAAGTCACTTCAGTTGTGTATGACTCTGTTCAACCCTGTGGATGGTAGGCTGCCAGGCTCCTCTGTCCAGGGGATTCTCCAGGCAAGAATACTAAACTGGCAGCCATGCCTTCCTCCAGGGGATCTTCCTGATCCAGGGATCGAACCTACATCTCTTATGTCTCCTGCATTGACATTGGCAGGCAGGTGTTTATTTGTTTGTTTGTTTGCTTGTTTTTTACCACTAGTGCCACCTGGGAAGCTCTTCATTGGCTATATTTGAAAACTAATATGTTTTTAAGATATTTATAAGTTTAAGAAATTTGCAGGCCAAAAGAGATAAGCAAAAAGTAGACATCAGACTGATTCAAATTTAAGATTTCCCATAGAATGGTTATGTTGATTTTTTTTTTTTTCTGGTACACTTTAAAGACAGATAATTCCAGTTTTCTATATTGAATATAATATCCATTTTATATCATTCTTTCACATCCATCCTCAAACCTCCACCTACCCCCATATCCATCCCTAACCCCACTCCACCCCACTTTTGTTAAATACATATCCAAGACACTACATTCATCTCCATTATTGCTGTGGAGAAAAGAAAAAACACTTTCCCTCCAAACGCCATGTACCCTGTTAACGATGCCATGCAAGCCTGCAGTTAAATTCTGGTACCACCAAACCAATTTACAACTTGAAAGTCACAACACAATGGGACATACAGTAACACAAAGAAAATATTCTGTGTAAGGAAATTCTTGTGAAAAGAATACAGTGGTTCTAATGAGCCAAGGAAAGAACTTCTGTAACTTAGGAAATTTCAGTCTCTACTAGCAAGGTATTGAGTATTTACACAAATGAATTATGCATTCAGAGAAGCACAGATACTGGAAATGCCATCACAGAGATTTAAGACTGCAATCTGATGAGCCAAGCCCCTGTTCTCCCCAGTTTTCTACCATAGTTTTGTCTTCTTGAATGTTTGCAAGAACTGAATGCAGGTGCTTGACCGAAGAATACAAGGGCCATCATGGGCCATATGCAACATCTCCCATCATGGGCCATATGCGACATCATCATGAGTGCATACCACGGTTTTATTTTCATCCCCTTCCACACTTGTTTTCTGATTGCATGTGAAACCTGNTGCTTGACCGAAGAATACAAGGACCATCATGGGCCATATGCAACATCTCCCATCATGGGCCATATGCGACATCATCATGAGTGCATACCACGGTTTTATTTTCATCCCCTTCCACACTTGTTTTCTGATTGCATGTGAAACCTGAACATCTTCTACCTTATTTTTCATGTGGCTGTACCCTTCCTCACTGGGTTTCTCTGTATGACTTTCATGCATAGATGGAAAGAATACTGATCAAAAGTTAGCAATCATCCTTCAGTTCACAAGGAACTGAGGCAAGGCTTCAGGAAACTGCTAAAAAGAGAGGAAAAGCTTCTGCCAAGGTTTCTGGAATTTCCATTGATTGGAAGGATGTCTCCTCGTCCATAACAATGATGACGCATATTCTAACATAAGTAGTGTTGTCAACCTAGACCAGCTCTGCCTTCCAAGGAGTAATAATCACCCTTAAAGTACTAGATCTCTCGTCTGTTGGGGTAAGTTAGTGGACACATTTAAAGAGTTTTCTAATTGTATCTGATTTCCTTTTTTGCCATAAACCATTCAAAGAAATCATGTTCATAATTATTATTCATGGTTTATAATATAAATTAGAGATGGTTTTACACATACATATAATACATTCTATATATATGTATATAATTCAAGAAAGTTTTTAAAAAGCCTATTACCAAGAGATTTGAGTGTCTTATATATGTATATGTGAATAAACACATTTTAGTCAAGTTTTATGCTAACAAAAATAAATCATTTAAGTAACTCTGGAGGTGGGAGATTCTAATTATTACCTGCTTCAGAAAATTAAAATTTCATTTTTAAGTCTCACTTAACTACGTGTGTTTCCTGAGACATGGAAAAGAGTTGTTTCCTCAATGCTTCCCATCTTAAAACTGACATAATGAAGTTGTCCAAATAACTGACATGCAGTCTTAGATATTTGAAACTTAAATAACAACAAAAAAACTGAAAGAGACAATTTTATAGAATGAGCTCCAACAGTCATTGATATGTCAAAGTAATTCTATCAACAATATTTGTACCAGAAAAGCACAAATATTTAATCAAAAAAGATAAACAGTCACAAACAACAAATTTCTAAACTTGACTTTCGCAATCTGACTTTGCTGTGTCATTCAGGATAAAATTCGATTTGGGTGAAGTAGATGAATAATGTCACATGAATAGGATAACAGACATCACTCTAAACTCCACAATCTGGATTCAGCTTAATGTATTGTAGTCACTCAGATAAAAGCAAAACAGTGAAAAATCAAACAAACAAAAAACAGGAATTGCAGAAATAAGGTATGCACTGCAAAGCAGCATACATAACTTAGTAATGTGTTAGTAAAATTAAAACCATGACATTTTCAGGAAGATTGGCTGTGATTGATGGCTCAACAGTTTGGCAATGACTCTGACTATAGAAATAAGAAGGCGTAAGAGGTGAAAACATAAACGCCATGAGCAGGAATTCTATCTTGAGAATCACTATATCCCCAGAACCTATTTGAAAGGTGTTTAATAATTGTTTAATTAATACATAAAAATATTCACACCAAATTTAGGTAACCTTTCCTGTTTGAGTTTTGGAGTTGTATCATGGTTATGTAAGATGTGAAATTAGGGGAAGTTGGGTAAAGGATATATAAGAGCTCCTTGTATTATCTGTGCATGTGTGTGTACACGTGCTGTCAGGGCCTACTCTTTGTGACCCTTGGATGATAGCTCGCCAGGCTCCTCTGTCCTTGGGATTTCCCAGGCAAGAATACTGGAGTGGGTTGCCATTTCCTCCTCCAATTATCTGGGCAACTTTTCTGTAAATTAAAAAAAAAAGTAAAAATGGTCTCAAAATAAAAGTTTTTTTTTTTTTTTAAGTTTCACTGTGGAGAATCATAAGATGGTCTGGGATAGTAAAGGTAGGGCTACCTGCCTGGACACTTCTCTGGAGATTTTGTGATGGTGATAGCGACTTTTCAGAAGGAGCCAAAGGAGCAACAAAAAGTGAAAGTGTTACTCGCTCAGTCGTGTCTGACTCTGCAACCCTGTAGTCCGAGAGGCTCCTCTGTCCATGGAGTTCTCTAGGAAAGAATACTGGAGTGGATTGCCATTTCCTCCTCCAGGGGATCTTCCCGACCCTGGGATCGAACTTGAGTCCCCTACATTGCCTCTTTATCATCTGAGCCACCAAGGAAGTCCATAAGAAGTGAAATTAAAAAGCAAGTCCATAAGAAGTGAAATTAAAAAGCAATATCAGTGAACTATGTTATTCTCTGAGGGTGTTCAGAATATGAAGGAAAAGGTTTAATTTTTATATGAAATAAGATGGTAGATTAAGCTACTTTTATTACTTATTAATATATTTGGATGTTAATATAATGATGGCTCTGAATAGCTAAGAAATCAGAGATTCTCAGGTTGTCATAACTGATAAGTGGGCTCTACTCCTAGTGTAGAATGTGGCTTTTGGTTTACTAATTGTAGGAAGAGTCAACTTTATTTGTGAAAGAAAAATCAAAAGAAAAAAGGAAGGCAGAGAAGGAGAGAGAGAGAAAAAAGGGGAGGAAGGATGGCAGAAAGAAAGAGGAAAAGAGAGAGAGGGGAGAGAAAGATAATAGAAGTTCCATTGTATTCTTTCTAATAAATGATACACTCAGCTCTAGATCAGAGCCAAGGAGATAGCAGAAAGTGTCATCTAAAAGACCTTCAGCTGTAGGCCATTCATATAAAGACTTTACATCTCAATGTGGTTTCGAAAATAACGTTCTAAACACAGTGATTTTTAAATCATGTAAACATGTGTATGACTTTACAGATGTGGTTTCTGGGATTAAGGGTGGAGCATTCTTTGTCAGAAAGGACTCAGACAAGTGATACTAATACCACTGGGGAAGACACTGAGGTACTTAGAACACTGCACTGCCAGTGTTTACTTTTAATATGATTTAACAGGCATAGAAGTAATTCAAGATTTGGATTTATTTGCTTTATTCATTCTAAAGGGTAATTTTCCACAGTAGTAAATGTTTTATCCTTAAAAACCAAATGGGGTTTGTTTAATAAACAAACAAAAAATCCACAATGTCATTTTTTAGCACCTAACATGTTTTTTTCCCCATCAAATCAATTGATCTTTCCTTGATGAGTGAAATCTCTTCAGGCCTTAATGACACTGACATTTAGAGAAACAGTTTCCAAGGGCAATTTATTTCTAGAGATAGGAGTTTAGTTCACACTTTATTAGTCCTTTGTTTAATATTTTCCATTATTATTGATACTTTACTTTCACCATATCCTTAGACTGCTTATTGTATTACACACAACAAGTATGTGTATGTGGATGTTAAAAGTTAGTATAAACTTTATATTGTTTATACTGAGGGTTTGGGGTGTTTTTGTTGGTTTCTAATCATTTAAAGCAACATATATTATTACTGTTCAAAAACCTTAGGCTGCACTGATAATATAGAAACCTGATCACTTGAGGGAAATACCTCTTAGAACAGAAACAATGGAGGGTGACCCCAGATAAGAAAAGCTTGGCAGCCAAAAATGAAAAACAAAACAATCAAAGAGAACAAGAACAGAAAAAAAGCGTCCACTATATACAAGGAGGTATAAGTTTTAAGCAAATCTGAGGAGGGCAGAGAAGCTGGATGATTGGCGTTGGCACACTGTGGAACTGACTTCCTTAAAAAGGAAAACGGCTTCACTTCCTCTCCCAGGTTGCAGGACTATACTCAGCTTCCAACTCCCCCACCTCTCCGATTGCTTGCCACTCAAATCACAGTTTCAGTAGGTGGGTATTCCCTGTGGAGACATTGCCGATTCCGTAAATAAGGGGTGTGAATCTTGGCTGGCATGACAGAGAGATTGAGAAGGTAGGACTTTCTACCAAAGATGATTTACTCTGTGTTGGTGCTATCTCACTGTGTAAGCAGTACCCGTAAGGCCCAATGACTGCAAACAATGACCATTCCTTTTCTAACAGTGTCTGTGAGTCATGAGTCAGGGCCTGACCTCACTGGGTCCCTGAGGCTCAGGCTGCCTCACAGGGAGTGGTCCAGACATCAGTCCGAGCTGTGATCATTTCAGGCCTTGAGGAGGAAGTGATCCACTTCCAGGCTCATGGAAAGATTCCAATCAATTATCTGAAGGGGATTACAGGAAATAATCCTATAAAAATGCACTACAGAAAAAAGGAGAGGGAGCCAAATTGCTTGAGGAAGATTTACACTCCCGAAATGCAGCTAGTCCTAATGCAAAATATTTGGTAGAGGAAAATAATTCGGCATAAAATAATTTTTACAAATATTTTATCTAGAAAAAGTAAGTATCCTTGATAAATGAAGTAAAGGAACCCCCAGTTTAATTTTCTGTGAAGCTAGGGGGAAAAAAAAATGCCTAAAACTATCTTGCATAAATTAAGTATGACAATAGGTTGGAAATTACTGATGGTAATAATTTGTGATTAACTTTTAATCATAAATCCTGAACTCAAAAGTTCAGCACATTCCCCATTTTAGAAAGAAAAACACTTAGGTTTTCAAATCTGAGCGCACAGGCACATCAATTTTAGTAGCTAACTTCATTAACAACATTCAGTTTAATTACACTTTCTAACTTTGCATTTATTTTTCCAGATGGTTGTAGAATATTTATATCACAAAAAGTTTTCCTCCTAATAATAATATGAGCTTATTGTTTTTATTATAATTCTCTGTGAAAAAGTAAAGAATTTAAATGGAAAAAATTTCAAAATGAATGTAAACTTTAAGACCAGCTTGGAGGAAAAAGGTTTATTGCAATGAGTTTCTTAAGAAGGATGTTGTCAAGGAGCATCTATGTTTAAATATGGTTTCATGTCACCTAAGTAATAAAATTCAATTTGCTTTTGTGCTTTAGTACAGCACTGGAGGATTGGAAAGCTTCCCAGACTCACTAGGCTGGATATGAATTCTCACCTCCCTCAAACTTCTGTGTTCAGGGAGTGCCTTTCCCAATTATAGCTGCATTCTGACAGTAACTAACCATTACCCTGAGTGACAGGCAAAGAAAGCCAAGAGCCTTGAGGCTAAGAGAGAAGTGAATGTGATCTCCAATAACACAGTCAAAGAGGGTTCCTCCTAGACTTGTTCTCATGTCTTCTGATTCAGGGGCCAATTGGTGTGTATAACTTGCACAGATGCGTTATTGGGACACGGTGAATATATCACAGGGACATAGCTACAAGGCGAGGTGATGCAAATGAGGTCATCATTTGCATTTGATGACCCCATTTGTTTTGCTATTATATCAAAACAGCAACAAAAAATTTAGCAGTCATAAATAATTTATTAATACAGTGGCAAATTTCTCCTTAGTAAAAAGCAAATTAGTGATTATGAAGAAAAGGTCTATCTCTATTTTATTGACAGTTTTAATAATAATATTTCTAGGTAGTTAATTTTTCTAAACTTTTTAAGAGTGGAGAAAAAGTTGAGGATTTTTGAATTCAGTGTTAAATTTTACACTTTAGGAAACATTGTTATTTGCAAGGAAGAGATTTAGAAAAGCAAAAAACTGTATATATTCAAACTGAAAAATCCACACAAAAATGCTAAAACAAAAGGTACACTCACTTCATCCTAAGAAATTGCCTTTAAACACTAAAGCTGTGATTTTTCCCATCAAATTCACACAACACACATGCATACCACACAAGTTACCGATAATGAACAACACCTAATTATCTGATCTATGAACTAATTGAGCCATTAATAGATTTTGGAAATATAATTGCATTTGATGTGTGAATCTGACCTTTATAATCATTTCTATACCTAATCCTTTAGTTATTAGCTTTTTAATCACTTAAAACTTTNATCTGACTTTGCTGTGTCATTCAGGATAAAATTCGATTTGGGTGAAGTAGATGAATAATGTCACATGAATAGGATAACAGACATCACTCTAAACTCCACAATCTGGATTCAGCTTAATGTATTGTAGTCACTCAGATAAAAGCAAAACAGTGAAAAATCAAACAAACAAAAAACAGGAATTGCAGAAATAAGGTATGCACTGCAAAGCAGCATACATAACTTAGTAATGTGTTAGTAAAATTAAAACCATGACATTTTCAGGAAGATTGGCTGTGATTGATGGCTCAACAGTTTGGCAATGACTCTGACTATAGAAATAAGAAGGCGTAAGAGGTGAAAACATAAACGCCATGAGCAGGAATTCTATCTTGAGAATCACTATATCCCCAGAACCTATTTGAAAGGTGTTTAATAATTGTTTAATTAATACATAAAAATATTCACACCAAATTTAGGTAACCTTTCCTGTTTGAGTTTTGGAGTTGTATCATGGTTATGTAAGATGTGAAATTAGGGGAAGTTGGGTAAAGGATATATAAGAGCTCCTTGTATTATCTGTGCATGTGTGTGTACACGTGCTGTCAGGGCCTACTCTTTGTGACCCTTGGATGATAGCTCGCCAGGCTCCTCTGTCCTTGGGATTTCCCAGGCAAGAATACTGGAGTGGGTTGCCATTTCCTCCTCCAATTATCTGGGCAACTTTTCTGTAAATTAAAAAAAAAAGTAAAAATGGTCTCAAAATAAAAGTTTTTTTTTTTTTTTAAGTTTCACTGTGGAGAATCATAAGATGGTCTGGGATAGTAAAGGTAGGGCTACCTGCCTGGACACTTCTCTGGAGATTTTGTGATGGTGATAGCGACTTTTCAGAAGGAGCCAAAGGAGCAACAAAAAGTGAAAGTGTTACTCGCTCAGTCGTGTCTGACTCTGCAACCCTGTAGTCCGAGAGGCTCCTCTGTCCATGGAGTTCTCTAGGAAAGAATACTGGAGTGGATTGCCATTTCCTCCTCCAGGGGATCTTCCCGACCCTGGGATCGAACTTGAGTCCCCTACATTGCCTCTTTATCATCTGAGCCACCAAGGAAGTCCATAAGAAGTGAAATTAAAAAGCAAGTCCATAAGAAGTGAAATTAAAAAGCAATATCAGTGAACTATGTTATTCTCTGAGGGTGTTCAGAATATGAAGGAAAAGGTTTAATTTTTATATGAAATAAGATGGTAGATTAAGCTACTTTTATTACTTATTAATATATTTGGATGTTAATATAATGATGGCTCTGAATAGCTAAGAAATCAGAGATTCTCAGGTTGTCATAACTGATAAGTGGGCTCTACTCCTAGTGTAGAATGTGGCTTTTGGTTTACTAATTGTAGGAAGAGTCAACTTTATTTGTGAAAGAAAAATCAAAAGAAAAAAGGAAGGCAGAGAAGGAGAGAGAGAGAAAAAAGGGGAGGAAGGATGGCAGAAAGAAAGAGGAAAAGAGAGAGAGGGGAGAGAAAGATAATAGAAGTTCCATTGTATTCTTTCTAATAAATGATACACTCAGCTCTAGATCAGAGCCAAGGAGATAGCAGAAAGTGTCATCTAAAAGACCTTCAGCTGTAGGCCATTCATATAAAGACTTTACATCTCAATGTGGTTTCGAAAATAACGTTCTAAACACAGTGATTTTTAAATCATGTAAACATGTGTATGACTTTACAGATGTGGTTTCTGGGATTAAGGGTGGAGCATTCTTTGTCAGAAAGGACTCAGACAAGTGATACTAATACCACTGGGGAAGACACTGAGGTACTTAGAACACTGCACTGCCAGTGTTTACTTTTAATATGATTTAACAGGCATAGAAGTAATTCAAGATTTGGATTTATTTGCTTTATTCATTCTAAAGGGTAATTTTCCACAGTAGTAAATGTTTTATCCTTAAAAACCAAATGGGGTTTGTTTAATAAACAAACAAAAAATCCACAATGTCATTTTTTAGCACCTAACATGTTTTTTTCCCCATCAAATCAATTGATCTTTCCTTGATGAGTGAAATCTCTTCAGGCCTTAATGACACTGACATTTAGAGAAACAGTTTCCAAGGGCAATTTATTTCTAGAGATAGGAGTTTAGTTCACACTTTATTAGTCCTTTGTTTAATATTTTCCATTATTATTGATACTTTACTTTCACCATATCCTTAGACTGCTTATTGTATTACACACAACAAGTATGTGTATGTGGATGTTAAAAGTTAGTATAAACTTTATATTGTTTATACTGAGGGTTTGGGGTGTTTTTGTTGGTTTCTAATCATTTAAAGCAACATATATTATTACTGTTCAAAAACCTTAGGCTGCACTGATAATATAGAAACCTGATCACTTGAGGGAAATACCTCTTAGAACAGAAACAATGGAGGGTGACCCCAGATAAGAAAAGCTTGGCAGCCAAAAATGAAAAACAAAACAATCAAAGAGAACAAGAACAGAAAAAAAGCGTCCACTATATACAAGGAGGTATAAGTTTTAAGCAAATCTGAGGAGGGCAGAGAAGCTGGATGATTGGCGTTGGCACACTGTGGAACTGACTTCCTTAAAAAGGAAAATGGCTTCACTTCCTCTCCCAGGTTGCAGGACTATACTCAGCTTCCAACTCCCCCACCTCTCCGATTGCTTGCCACTCAAATCACAGTTTCAGTAGGTGGGTATTCCCTGTGGAGACATTGCCGATTCCGTAAATAAGGGGTGTGAATCTTGGCTGGCATGACAGAGAGATTGAGAAGGTAGGACTTTCTACCAAAGATGATTTACTCTGTGTTGGTGCTATCTCACTGTGTAAGCAGTACCCGTAAGGCCCAATGACTGCAAACAATGACCATTCCTTTTCTAACAGTGTCTGTGAGTCATGAGTCAGGGCCTGACCTCACTGGGTCCCTGAGGCTCAGGCTGCCTCACAGGGAGTGGCCCAGACATCAGTCCGAGCTGTGATCATTTCAGGCCTTGAGGAGGAAGTGATCCACTTCCAGGCTCATGGAAAGATTCCAATCAATTATCTGAAGGGGATTACAGGAAATAATCCTATAAAAATGCACTACAGAAAAAAGGAGAGGGAGCCAAATTGCTTGAGGAAGATTTACACTCCCGAAATGCAGCTAGTCCTAATGCAAATTATTTGGTAGAGGAAAATAATTCGGCATAAAATAATTTTTACAAATATTTTATCTAGAAAAAGTAAGTATCCTTGATAAATGAAGTAAAGGAACCCCCAGTTTAATTTTCTGTGAAGCTAGGGGGAAAAAAAAATGCCTAAAACTATCTTGCATAAATTAAGTATGACAATAGGTTGGAAATTACTGATGGTAATAATTTGTGATTAACTTTTAATCATAAATCCTGAACTCAAAAGTTCAGCACATTCCCCATTTTAGAAAGAAAAACACTTAGGTTTTCAAATCTGAGCACACAGGCACATCAATTTTAGTAGCTAACTTCATTAACAACATTCAGTTTAATTACACTTTCTAACTTTGCATTTATTTTTCCAGATGGTTGTAGAATATTTATATCACAAAAAGTTTTCCTCCTAATAATAATATGAGCTTATTGTTTTTATTATAATTCTCTGTGAAAAAGTAAAGAATTTAAATGGAAAAAATTTCAAAATGAATGTAAACTTTAAGACCAGCTTGGAGGAAAAAGGTTTATTGCAATGAGTTTCTTAAGAAGGATGTTGTCAAGGAGCATCTATGTTTAAATATGGTTTCATGTCACCTAAGTAATAAAATTCAATTTGCTTTTGTGCTTTAGTACAGCATTGGAGGATTGGAAAGCTTCCCAGACTCACTAGGCTGGATATGAATTCTCACCTCCCTCAAACTTCTGTGTTCAGGGAGTGCCTTTCCCAATTATAGCTGCATTCTGACAGTAACTAACCATTACCCTGAGTGACAGGCAAAGAAAGCCAAGAGCCTTGAGGCTAAGAGAGAAGTGAATGTGATCTCCAATAACACAGTCAAAGAGGGTTCCTCCTAGACTTGTTCTCATGTCTTCTGATTCAGGGGCCAATTGGTGTGTATAACTTGCACAGATGCGTTATTGGGACACGGTGAATATATCACAGGGACATAGCTACAAGGCGAGGTGATGCAAATGAGGTCATCATTTGCATTTGATGACCCCATTTGTTTTGCTATTATATCAAAACAGCAACAAAAAATTTAGCAGTCATAAATAATTTATTAATACAGTGGCAAATTTCTCCTTAGTAAAAAGCAAATTAGTGATTATGAAGAAAAGGTCTATCTCTATTTTATTGACAGTTTTAATAATAATATTTCTAGGTAGTTAATTTTTCTAAACTTTTTAAGAGTGGAGAAAAAGTTGAGGATTTTTGAATTCAGTGTTAAATTTTACACTTTAGGAAACATTGTTATTTGCAAGGAAGAGATTTAGAAAAGCAAAAAACTGTATATATTCAAACTGAAAAATCCACACAAAAATGCTAAAACAAAAGGTACACTCACTTCATCCTAAGAAATTGCCTTTAAACACTAAAGCTGTGATTTTTCCCATCAAATTCACACAACACACATGCATACCACACAAGTTACCGATAATGAACAACACCTAATTATCTGATCTATGAACTAATTGAGCCATTAATAGATTTTGGAAATATAATTGCATTTGATGTGTGAATCTGACCTTTATAATCATTTCTATACCTAATCCTTTAGTTATTAGCTTTTTAATCACTTAAAACTTAAAAAAAAAAAAAAACTACAGAAAGCCAATCTAAATGAACCATTTTTCCATTTTCAGTTCTTTGAAAGTTTATTTCTGAGATAACTGTATCTTCCTTGAACCTTTTCTCCATCGTTCTTCACCTGACCTGTAAAGTTAAAATCCAACAAGAGGGGACTCTTCTAAACTAAGTTTTCCCAAAATGTGCTTCACAGAACATTTGCTCCACAAGATAGTATTAGATATTCTGAATTTAAATATGAAGCAGAAAAGTCAGATTAAATAATATTGACTAAGTTTCTTTATTCTATTCTTCTTTAGAACTTTTTTCTTATGAGCGCTTCTTGTGAATATCCAGGAAGTGAGGACTTTAAATGACACTTCCTAAGGATATTGGGAGCTTCTCAAGTGGTGCCAGCGGTAACGAACCCGCCTGCCAATGCAGGAGAAGTAAGAGACGTGGGTTCGATCCCTCAGTTGGGAAGATCCCCTAGGGGAGGGCATGGCAACCCACTCCAGTATTCTTGCCTGAAGAATCCCATGGAAAGAGGAGCTAGTGGGCTACAGTCCATAAGAGTCCAACACAACTGAAGTGACTTAGCATGCTCGCATACACACACACCAGGATATTGGCTATGGAACTTTTTTTAATTGAACATTTTAAAGGGTTAGGTTTTTTGAGAAACCCATTAGGTTCAGGAGTTTTGAAGTGACATCTTAGGTAGCCAGAACTTGGTAACTATAGCAGAGCGGTGTGTCTGAGTAATAGGAACAGAAGCAACCCTAAACACAGATCACAGCAACTTATTGACAAGAGTGTGTGAGAAAATGGAGAGTTTTTTTTTTTTCTTTCAATTTTAATACAGGCATGTCACAGAAGAATATGTTCAAACAGCAAATAAACGTATGAAAAAGTTCAGAAAGGAAATACCTATGAATAGTAGAATTGGGAAAAAACAACCAAAATCCTGTGGTATGTTCAAATAATGAAATATTCTAAAGTAATAAAAACAAATCACAGATTTATAAAACACTGCAAATAAAATCTCCAAAACTTAATACATAATATAAAGATATATTTACGATCTAATTTATGCAAATATCCCAAAATCAGGAATAATAACCCTTTTTCTGGAAGAGGGATGCTTGCTTAGGTGTTAAAACCATAAATAAAAGCAAAAGACAAAACTAGTTACCATTTCAAGCAGAATTTTGGTCAGCTGTAGTAGGGAGGGGGCTTCCCAGGTGGCGCTAGTGGTAAAGAAACCCCCTGCCAATGCAGGTAACATGAGATGCAGGTTCGATCCCTGGGTCAGGCAGGAGATAATGGCAACCTATGCCAGTATTCTTGCCTGGAGAATCCCATGGACAGAGGAGCCTAGTGGGCTACAGTCCATGCGGTCACATGGAGTCGGACACGACTGAAGTGACTTAGCATGCATGCACGAACATAGTAGGGAGGAAGAGAAGGATGGCTCCTGGGAAGAGCCCCATTAGATGCTGGGGGAAGGAATCTGGGAAGCTGGAAATGTTTCTTCTTTTCCTGGGTGTTTGCATTGATATAAGTCTTGGTGCTGCACTTTTGTCTTTTGTATATTTTTCTAAGTGAAGAGAAAAGAGCAATTCATGTTGTTTCGAGGTCAGAGGGTTCAAAACTTAGGTCCAAACAAATTTACTTTTTTTCCAAGCCAGTTTTGGAAAATCTGTGTTATCTCTGAGTATGACCATGCTACAGGAGCAAGAAGGAAACAAAGCACCCTCACAAGTCAGACTGTTCAATTTCATTTCCTTCATAAAAGATCAATATATGTAGTGACACATAGGAAACTACAAATTCACTTCAGTCAGTTCAGTTGCTCAGTCGTGTCCGACTCTTTGCGACCCTGTGAATCGCAGCATGCCAGGCCTCCCTGTCCATCACCATCCCCCAGAGTTCACTCAGACTCATGTCCATCGAGTCCGTGATGCCATCCAGCCATCTCATCCTCGGTCGTCCCCTTCTCCTCCTGCCCCCAACCGCTCCCAGCATCAGAGTCTTTTCCAATGAGTCAACTCTTCGCATGAGGTGGCCAAAGTACTGGAGTTTCAGCTTTAGCGTCATTCCTTCCAAAGAAATCCCAGGGCTGATCTCCTTCAGAATGGACTGGTTGGATCTCCTTGCAGTCCAAGGGACTCTCAGGAGTCTTCTCCAACACCACAGTTCAAAACATCAATTCTGCAGCGCTCAGCCTTCTTCACAGTCCAACTCTCACATCCATACAACTACAAATTAAGCAAATAGAAATGGTGGTTCTCCATCAACATCTCTTTTGTCTCAACAACTACCTTCCAAGCTCTGATAACGAGCAACCTCTACAAAAGGGCATCAAGTTGTCAGCGTGGTTTCCGAAGCCACTCCAGACGAAGGGTGGTCACAATCATGGAAGGTTAACATCTGTCTTTGCATTGGGCTACTCTATCATAAATTGCAATAAAGAGGAAAATGTCATGACAAGTCATCAGTAACTGAATAGAATAAAATTAAAAGGCGAGACCATAATATTTCAGGGCTTGCTGATGCAACAACATCTACAAACAATTTTTCTCTGCTCCAGAGGCTATCCACAACAATTTCACTAGACTCCTACAAGTGAAATCACGTTTCTTAATTCATCCTTTATAAAGATTTAAATCACGTCTGCTCTCCATCTCGGGTGTAAGAAATCAGAGGTCCTTAAGTGATTTTCAGAGAGTCAAATGCCGTGTCATTTATAGGATGGCAGCCAGGATTAATGACCTTTAATTTGAGCTCAGATAACTTTAACTTCCCATGGGGGTAAAGGGAATGGAAAATCTGGACAATCATTTCCCTAAACACACTTTGGTGAGTCCATGCTGATGTGTTTGTTGTTGCTGCTAATGACATTCCTGATAAGATATTTTAATGGCAAATATTTTAAAATTATTTATTGAGTGCTTATGGAATATTAGGCATGTTATTGATCCCTTTGCTTGAACTATCCAATCAGCCTTATAAAAACCCAGTGAAGAGGTTTTATATCCCCATTTTACCCAAAAAATGGTTTTATCTAACCTGGACCATTAACATGAAAAAGTTCTAAGATGTTGGGAATGAAGATACAAACATGCAGTAATTCCTGTAACTGTATTTAAGGTTGAGATAGGGAAAGAGCGAATTCGCCAGCATGGCATGGTCAGGCTCTCTTGCCCCACAGCCTCTCGCTCTTGCCCCACATTTTGCAAATAGAATGTAGCAGCTGAGATCAATTATGGCACTGTGCATGCGCCTCACGAGGTACTCGCTTGGCCTTGGCCTACTTTTGTTATATAAGCTCCACCTGGAAAGCCCTGGGGGCCACGTGATGTGCTGTTATGGCCGCTGCTAGCGCCAGACAGGCGAGAATAAATGTGTCTGCAGTTCCTACCGCTCCTTGCATCTTCTTCTAGCCTTTTAGCTCACTCCTCTCTTACCCGGGGTTCAACAAAGAGTGCGCACAGTGAGAAACAGAGACACAGTCGGCGCTCTGAGCAGGATCAGCGAAACAAGGTGGCGCAGGTGGCTTTGAAAGCACTGGCGCTCTTGGCAATAAACCCAGTGTGCTGTTTCTCAAACTGTGGTCCTTGAACCAATTGCATTAGAATTATCTAGGGAAACTCGGAGCACACAGATTCTGTTTCTTTCGCAGGCTTACTAAAGCAGAAGTTCTGGGGTATCAGCTAAGAAGCTTCATTTTTAGCCAGTTTCCTAGGTGACTCATATGCAAGCTGAAATCTGAGAACTAGTCATCTGCACAAAAGGGGCAGTGAAATGGTTAAACAGTCAAACCCTGAGTTTAAAGAAGGGAAGTTTAATATTGCTTCACAGAAGGCATTGTAACTTCTTTCACTGGAGCAATGGAAGAGGGTTGTTGTTTTTTGATATCAGATTCACTCTAGAAGATTCTTCCAGTCCAAAGCTAATTCCATGTTCAGGAATAAAATGAAAGAAATATAGAGACAGAGCTAACTCGTCATTCAAAAAGAGAGTGGACCTCGATTTTTGCAATATGTTGAAATATACAACTTAGCAACTAAACAGCAAAAACAGCTGATATACTTAGGGGCAGTAAATGGAGATATTGTCCGTTGAAGTAGAGGCTGTTGCTCTTAGTCTTTCCAAATACTGGTTGCTCTTAGTCTTTTCCCAGGTGGTACTGATCATAGCCAGCTACAGTGTTCAGCTAGTTCCTTTGAATACACCTGGGTAAAACTTCCACCCGTTCCTAATGATGAAGCTCAGCAGTTACTTTCAGAGCCATACTCTAATTTTTGTATCTGCTGTGCATTATTAATTATGCTGAAGCTCAACATTTACTAATTTGTACAGAGCTCTTATTCTAATCTTGGTCATGGAAAATCCAGTCATTTTTTGTCACCATCCTAAAGTCTGGAGTTGGAGATCTCTTCAAGGGATCTTAGTGAAGATAACTTGGCCAGTTAGCTCCCACAGCTGCATCCAGACCCTGAGGGTCAAGGAAGCAGAGAAAGTCACCGGCACCCAGAGAGATCAAGTACTAACACGTTATTTCTCCCAATATTATCCTCTCTTTTACCAACAGATCTCAAAAGACTACAATTTAATTCAAGGACAAAGGGAGAGGAGTAGCTTTTTCTAACTGAGTGAAAAGTTCTGTGAATAGATTCCCATGTGGTTCTTAAACCTGGAATGTATTTGTGCTACATTTGATTTCCCACCCCAGAATGTAAGAAAACAGTTGTATTCAGTTCAGTTCAGTCGCTCAGTCGTGTCCGACTCTTTGCGACCCCATGAATCACAGCACGCCAGGCCTCCCTGCTCATCACCATCTCCCGGAGTTCACTCAGACTCATGTCCATCGAGTCCATGATGCCATCCAGCCATCTCATCCTCGGTCGTCCCCTTCTCCTCCCGCCCCCAATCCCTCCCAGCATCAGAGTCTTTTCCAATGAGTCA